>NW_017984705.1:90156-101756 GCF_000340665.2 Cajanus cajan
TCTTCCGATAGATAAGTATAACGGCATGACGGACCCCGATGAGCACATTGATGTGTTCCTCACGCAAGTAACATTGAGTACTATAGATGACGTTGCTCTATGTCGGATTTTCCCGACATCCTTAAAAGGTTGGGCCTTAAGTTGGTTCACTCGGCTTTCGGCTAACTCGATTGATTCTTTTAGTACTCTATCATCACTATTCACCATCCATTTTACCACCAGTCGGCCACACCAACTGACTTCCCTGTCATTGGTCAGCATTCGACAAGATAAGAAAGAGTCACTTCGGGCCTTCATGGATCGGTTCAATAAGGCAACATTAGAAATCAGGAATCTTAACCCAGTTGTGGCACTCCACCATCTCACTATAGTCTTAAAATCGGGGCCTTTTGTAAACAGCATCTGCAAGAAGCCCCCATGGACATGGACAACCTGCGTAGGCGGGCTAACAAGTACATGCAAATGGAAGAGTTGGTTGATTTTCGCAACCAGGCCCGAACCAAACACGTTGGCAAGACAGAGAAGCCGGTGGAACAATCATTCCAAAGTCGAAACAAGGAGATAACACTTCGAGAACGGCCCATGCATGGTCCAAAATACTCTCACTACACTCCCTTGAATGCAAGTCAGGCGGTAATGCTCGAGCAGGCCCTTGCATCAAAAGTATTAGGTTCCTAAGAGAGCCACAACTCCCCTGCACGTTGACACAAACAAGTCTTGCAAGTATCACTGCAATCGTGGACACTCCACCCAAGAATGCACGACCCTGAAAGATAAGATTGAAGACTTAATAAAGTAGGGGCAACTCTAGAACTTTGTCGACCGGCCAACCTCATCTCGGCCTCGGTCTGGTTACTAGCCTCGGCACCATGACCAATACAGGCAAGAACGCTTGGAAAGGCATCGTCGTGAGCGTAGCCGATCGAGAGATAAGAAGGAAGAACCCCAAACGTCGCATAGGTGTGTCATCAACACGATTGCAGGAGGGTTTGCGGGAGGGGGCACAACCTCTTCGACCCAAAAGAGGCACTTGTGTGCAGTTCAGGCGGTGCATGCGGTTGAGAGACGGCCTTCCAGAAGGCTACTAGCTATAACATTCACAGAGGATGATTTCTGACGTATCGACCCCATCCAAGATGATTCGATGGTGATCAGTGTAGAAATACATAATTTATAGTCAAGAAAAAATTGGTAGATCAAGGCGATTTGGCTGACATCCTGTATTGGAATACCTTCAAGCAGTTGGGGATCTTTAAAAAAGAGCTGATTCCGTATAATGACCCGCTGGTAAGCTTTTCAAGAGAAAGGGTCAGTACCAAAGGTTACATTAAACTTTTCACTCGATTTTGTTTTGATGAGCAGGAGTATCGGGAAGTCCAGGTCAAATACATAGTGGTGCACGCCAACACGTCCTACAACATTCTCCTGGGTCGACCATCATTAAATATGTTAGAGGCTATCGTCTCAACGCCTCATCTGGCCATGAATTTCCCATCTGATAGTGGAAAAATCCTTACGATCCATGCTGATCAAAAGATGGCTCGGGAATGCTTTTTTGCTAGTTTAAGGATAACCCCTGTTGAAGAAAAGCAACCAAAATCAAGAAGATTTCATGCAGTCACCCCTTCGTCATCAGCATCCATTTCGGCCTGGGATCTTGACCTGAGATCAAACAATGATGAACGAGCAGAACCGACAGAAGAAAAAGTCCCTTTGCAAGTTGGTGAACAACCATCCCAGGTCACATACATCAGGATTGGTCTGTTAGAAGTCGATCAGCTCGCGATAAGCAAAGTGATCACAGCAAACAAAGACCTCTTCGCATGGGCACCATCGGACATGCCAAGCACAGACCCAAGTTTCATGTGCCACAAGTTGTCAATTTTCCCCGAGGCTAAACCAGTAGCCCAACGCAAAAGGAAAATGGGAACGGAGAGAAAAATGGTAGTGGAAACAGAAGTTAGCAAGTTGCTTGAAGCAAGGTTCATTTGGGAAGTGCAATACACGACATGGTTGGCAAACGTAGTCGTGGTTAAAAATCCCAACAGAAAATGGAGAATGTGTACCGATTACACCAACCTTAATAAGGCTTGCCCCAAAGATGCCTACCCATTGCCTAATATCGACCGATTAGTTGATGGAGCAGACGGACACAAGATGCTAACTTTCTTGGATGCTTATTCCAGATATAATCAAATCCGAATGCCCTTGCGAGATGAAGAAAAAATGGCGTTCATCACTGATTTGACCAATTATTGTTATCGGGTGATGCCTTTCGGCCTAAAAAATGCGGGGGCAACTTATCAAAGGCTGATGGATAAGATCTTCAGGAACCAGATCGACAAGAACATGGAAGTATATGTGGATGATATGGTCGTCAAATCAAGCGATCTTGTCAAACATATAGACGACCTCGCGGAGGTATTCCAGCAACTCTGAAAACATGACATGAGGGTCAATCCGAAAAAATGCAACTTTTGGCGGCAAATTCCTTGGTTTCATGTTGTCGGTAAGGGGCATTGAAGCCAACCCTAACAAATGCCAAGCTGTGATCGGCATGAGAAGTCCGCAAGACATCAAGGAGGTGCAAAGGTTAGCTGGACGACTAACTTCACTCTCAATGTTTCTTCCATGCCTAGCCGAAACAGCCAAACCTATCATTGATTTGTTAAAGAAAGTTAGTAAATTCAACTGGTTGGTAGGATGCGAAGAAGCTTTTCAAACACTAAAACAGCGCCTCGGTTCCCCTCCAATCCTTTCCAAGCCCGAACCTCATTCGGACATGGTGGTGTACACGTGTGTGTCAAATGAAGCGATCGATGTTGTCTTGGTGCAAGAAAAAGAAACACAGCGGCCTGTCTACTTTGTCAATCGGATGCTTCAAGAATTCGAAGCAAGATATCAACTCCTAGAGGAAGTTGCACTCAGATTGGTCCACACTACTCGACACCTCCAATAGTACTTCCAAAGTCACCATGTTGTAGTGCAAACTGATTGCCTAATCGTCAAAGTCTTGCAAAAATCTGAGTTGACAGGGCGTATGATGGCCTGGTCAATTGAGCTTTCAAAATTTGACATATCATTCGAACCAAGAGGCTCGATCAAATCGCAATGCTTGGTTGATTTTGTCAATGAATTACAGCCGAAAGGGCACTTTGAGAGTGACCTATGGACGATGCATATTGATGGCTCCTCTAATAGTCAGGGTAGTGGGGCTGGAATAATTCTTGAAGGGCCTACAGGTATGGCGCTCGAGCAATCTCTACGTTTTGCATTCAAGGCATCAAATAACCAAGTAGAATATGAAGTGTTGTTGGCGGGGTTAAGGCTAGCCCAAGAAGTGGGTGTTCGAAAATTAGTTTGCTGGACTGATTCAAAGGTCATCTCGGAACAGGTGAATGATAATTTTCAAGTCAAAGACGCCCATTTATTGAGATATTACCATATCTTTTGGGACATGTGCCAAAATTTTGATGAAGTAAAAGTGAAACATACACCGTGTGAGAACAATGAACGGGCCAATCAATTGGCTTGGTTGGCCAGCAGTAGTCGAAAGCCGGGGTAGCTTAGAACCACACTCCACTTAGAACTTTCCACCTCGAGCATTAATGCTACAAAATATCTTTCAATCGCCGAAACTGCGACGTCATGGATAGGTGAAATATTAAATTTCATCACAGAAGGCAAGGAACCAACAGATCCGTCAGCTGTGAAAAAGCTCCAAACCCAGGCCGCTAGGTATTCGATAGTTGGAGGAGAACTTTACAGGAGAGGCTTCTCAACACCTTTACTCAAGTGCATCAACTCGGAGCAAGCCGACTATGTCTTAAGGGAAATTCACGAAGGAATTTGTGGCTCTCATTTGGGTGGAAGAACCTTAGCGGCTAAGGTGTTAAGAGATGGCTACTATTGGCCAACTCTCAAAACTGATTGCATGCAATTCATCAAAAGATGCCTCCAATGCCAAAAGCACGACAACCTTATTCATGCTTCGGCCAAAGAACTACATAGCATCAGCTCCCCTTGGCCATTTGCGTTATGGAGGATGGACATACTCGGATCGTTCCCCCTTGCTAAAGGACAGTGCAAGTTCCTTTTGGTTGCCATTGACTATTTCACGAAGTGGATTGAAGCCGAACTGCTTGCTACAATCACGGTGAGCATGGTTCAGAAGTTCCTATGAAGAAACATCATCACATGCTTTGACATCCCACAAGCCATCATAACAGATAATGGTCTTCAATTTATAGATCAAAAATTGAACAAGTTTATTCAATATTTGGGCATTCGACACCGATTCACTTCGATAGAGCATCCACAATCAAACGGACAGGCGGAGGCTGCAAACAAAGTGATCCTCACAGAGCTTAAGAAACGCTTGGGTGACACCAAAGGAGCATGGGCGGATGAATTGTTGGAGGTATTATGGGCTTACCGATGCACCCTTCAATCCACCACGAGTGAAACTCCCTTCTGATTGACGTACGATATCGACGCCATGATCCCGGTTGAGGTCGATGAACCTTCCTTCCATCAAATACACTTCGATGAAAATTCTAATGACACATCCCTTCGGGCAGAAATCGATATTTGGGCTTGTCCTGACTTGAACGTCGGAGTGCCTTTTGCAAGTACCCTCTCCCTCACTTAAATATTCGCTTGAAGCTCTCGTTCGACCTTCAGAATATGAAAAGATTACTAGTGTGCCCTTCAAACAGGTACAAAAAATATTCTAAAAAATATTTATAATTAAACAAAGATTTTCATGATTCTTGAAAATCATTTATGATTATCAAGAATTATAATTTTCGAACATAAAAGAATTTACCGTGCATCATACGCCAAACTAAGATTGATATATTGCAACCTTTATAAATGTAATATAATCCAATGAAATTTATCAATTTCATTTTTACTTCCATTTATAACTTTATTTACGGCTTTTCTTTATCACATGTCCTGTTTATCGCATTTTCTTTACCACATTTCTTTAGTAGTAGTGTAATTTAGGAACTGTAGTCACCATGACTAATAGAAAGCTCTCTAGAGTGTGCTAGGAACTCAACCGAGGAATAAATTTCCACAACTGGTCATTCAAAATAATACTGACAAAAGAGAAATGTAATTATAAAGAAATAAAAAAAATCTTTTAATCTTGGATTCCTTTCCTATAAGAAAATTTTAGTAAGAAACTTATTAAAAAGTGATTCATATAAATGTTATATTCTTAGGAATAATTTTTAAATTTATCATACTAAATATAATTTTTAATAATTTAAGTTTAAACTTATTTATTCGACTAAACATGAGTTTGATGAGGTATTTAATAAGTCGAATCCTAATTTGTGGATAGTTAAATTCCCTTATTATGTCTCTAGCAACAAATTTAATTCACACGGCCTATTTTAAGTTAGACACATTTTTTTAATTAATGTTTCTTAAGAATAAAAGGAATTAAAAATATGACAATAAAAATGATAAACGAGTATATAGATACACATATATCTTTTTTTATTCCATAGACATATTATCTACACTTACTTAATGTTTCATAGTTAGATATTGAACAGTTTATTTATTTATTTATTTATATAAAAAAAACTGTTTTTAATAAAATAATTGATTTTGGTGCATTTAACGACCTGTTATAGCCGTCACACTATAGAACAACACTACACACTACTGGAATATATATATATATACAACAAAATATGTTATTATAAGGTAACCTACAAAAAGAATCTAACTTCAGGCACCTCCTGTGGCCTCTAGCAGCTATCTCCCAGCCTATCCCTGCCTTGCTCCCGTATATCGTATGATCATCGCAATCCAAACCACATGGAAACATGCAAGGGTAAGCTAGAGACAATAAACAACTCATAATAATTAAATATGCAACACAACAACTATATAATCATCTTCACATCCGACACAAAAGACAAACAACATGTATACTATACATCTTAACATCATTTCAACTTGATTCAACATATCAACACTAATCAATACTTCAACACAACTACTGTACAAATCATTGGAATAATTACCATATTCATCATAACAACAAACAAATCATGTATTACACACCTCTTAACAACACATGTTTAAAAGCATCTTACAACACAGGTAATCTAGCGACGCTAGCATCATCATCAACTTGTTCAACATACAATGCACAACACTTAATCAACACACATCTCAACAACACCTTCACAACACATCAACACATACAACTCATATCATCACAATATCAACTCATCAACACATATGTGTCGTCACGCATTTTAACTCGAAGATCTCCTACAACATAGGTGAGCACTCTAAATGGCTAGGTCCTACAGAACCGACAACACATAACCTTTTTGGGCTTGCTAGGTAAACAACAAATTTGGATAATAATCCACAACACGATAACGGTTTCTCAGACTTTGCCACTTAAACAAGAAAGTATAATACCTTGTTAGGATAGGACAACTGGGTTTAGGCATACCACGACATTAGCTAGCTCAACTAAGCCACCTATGAAATTAGCCTACTAACTATCCTCCAAATACTACAACCCTCCGATGCTCGGTTAGGAACTAAGTTCCCGACTTCGTACTTTACTCGAATTGGCCACTTGTAATCGGTATAGCTCAACCTGACCCCTATACCGTGGTCGCTTCATACATGTGTGCCTCGACCTTGCCCACACACGGGATCAACTAAGTCCTAGAGGAGAACAACACAACGTCCACTCCACGGGACAACTTCCTAAGGAGGGTTTTTCAACAAATTGGGCTCTTAGAGCACCACAACACTCTTAATCCACATAATGGGATAAACAACTTCGAAAACTTCTCCCCTAGTCTTAGTGATCAATAACTCGTCATCACAACTCAATCAACACAGGTTTCATTTCATCATCTCAATCAACTTTCAACTTGAACAACACAATCAACTCACAACTTTAACAACATCGTTATCATCTCATCAGCTCAATTATCAACTCATTTCAACTTTAAACAACACAGTCAAGTCAACAACTTAATAGCTCAACTCAAAATTTACAACTCAATCATCATAAAGTAATATCTTTTCAACACATGGCACAACATACACCTTTACAGAAACATACAACTCTCCTCTAACAACTTAGCAACACAGTCTACTAATAACTTCTATATAAATCTCAACACATCTACACACTTCACGTCATGCTTCTCACAACTCTCAACTAGATTGTCTCATCATATTTCACATATTCAACACATTTCTATTTAGCACAACAACTCATTTAGCACCTATACACAACTACACAACTTCACAACTCAACTATAACATGCATCTCATTTAGATCCCATCTTCATCATAAAAGCATCATCAACAACATCATTAATCAATATTTAATAATATATTATCAACACACAACATTTTCATCACATAACACAACTCATACTACATGTTTAAAACCCATCTATCTTGCCAACTTACACACCCAAACAACATCAATCAACCTAAGCACCCAAAACAACTTTCAACTTAACCAAATCACTTATTGTGAAATGGAAACCTTCACATAAAATAACATATATGAAGTTATACTACTCCTATCGTGCTCATTCTTATCTCATATGAAAGATAAGAAGATTTCCTACAACTCTCATGAAGACACCAATTCCTAATTCTATCATCTACCTTACTAAAATTCTAAGAACTGCAACAGCTATAACCAATGTTGGCAGCTTGACCCCTGTTCACTAAAATAGCCATATTTAGAGTTCTAGACCTTATTTTTGGGTGATTCTAGCGCCATTGGAAAGCTAACATCTAAGGCTACAACTTTTATGAGGACTTAAAGACCAAACAGACTAACGCCCAACTCATTCAGATCACGCCCGACGTAAACTCAAACAGAGACTCACAAGAGTCTCCACGCCCGGCGCGACTAGCCTCGCGCCCGGTGTGATTTGATAATGGTGGCCCCGGATGAATGCATGCCCGGTGCCAAGAACTGCGCCCGACGCATGTTCAACTAGAAACCTCTAAAAATCTCAAAAATTCCTTCAAAACCTGAAAATCAGCAACTTCAACCACATGCAATCCATGAAATGAAATGCATAGACTTCATACAACTCAAAAACAACTTCAGATTCAACATGCAACTTCTCAAGGCATCAAAATTATCAAAATCCCCATTTTTCCCAAAACCCCGAAAAATGAGATGTTCATCAATCCCACCACTGATTTCTCAACATTCATGCACCAAACGAGTTCTCAAGTCACATACAACCAACAAATCTATAATCTAGCTTCCCTTACCTGAAGATTAGCTTCGAACAACCAAGAATTTTGGAAGAAGAAGAACTTTCCTCCGAGCTTGACTCCCGGACTTCAATCCTTCAAAATCAAGCTTCCTAGTCTGAATTCCAAGAGAAGACAAAAAATAGTTAGTGATCTAAAGAAGAAGAAGAATCAACCAGAGAAATTTGAGAGAGAGAGGAGCTCACGGATCAGAGTCCTTCTGTAACGTAATTAGTAGACTGGAACGGGGCATTCCCAAACTGGAACGGGCCGTTCCAAACTACTAAATAGGCCTATAAATCCTAGTTGAGAATGAGCTGTTTCAAACATGATCGTTGTGAGTTAAACTCGACTCCAGAACGGGCCATTCTGATTTAAGAACAAACCATTCTAGATGTGAGTTTTACACATGATGAAGGAGTGCAAAAAGGGCCGTTTCGGATTTGAAACGGGTCGTTCTGGCCACTCCAGACTTTTATAAATAGGCCACATGCATGCAATTGAGGAGAAAAAAAGGAGAACTTAGAGAGAGGTTTTAGAGAGAAGTTTTAGAGAGAAGGACTCTAGGTCTGTGAGCTCCTTTCTCTCCTAAATTTCTCTGTATGATTCTTCTTATCCTATAGATCACTAATGTCTTCTGTCTTCTCTTGAATTTCAGACTAGAAAACTTGTTTCTGGAGGATTGAAGTCCAGGAGTTGAACTTTGGAGGATACTTCTTCTTCTTCTTCTTCTTCTCAGTTCTTGGCTATTTTGAGCCAATTTTTAGGTGAGGGAAGCTAGGATTCACATGGATTGGTTGCATGTGAGTTTAGAAACTCAATTGATGCATGAATAAGAGATTGATTTGCTAATTTGAGGGGTATTTTCATTTTTGGGGTTTTTGAGCTAAAATGGGGTTTTGGTCGGTCTTGATGAATCAGATAGGTACATGTTGTTTTTAGGACTTGGATTGAACTGTTGTTGGTGCATGGATGTTATTTCTTCCATTGCATGTAGATTAAAAAGTTGCTTGATACTATGTTGTATATTGGTTCATATATGTATTATATATGATGTAAATTGCAAGTTGATTCATATGTATGCTTTGTGATGATATATATGAATGTTTAAATATGATATGACATGTGTATATGTTTATATGAGAATGATATTGATCATGATGGTGGATTGACCATGTATGATGTATGATGCATTATTGCAAGTTATGACATGTGTCTAGCCTAGGACTTGAGGAGAGAAAAAATATTTTCAAATTGGAAGAGCTCACATAGAGTCTCTTGAGAGTGGTGCTTGGATAGGCCACTGATATATGAGAGTGGTGCTTAGGTAGGCCACTGGTTTGGGTGAGTTTCCTCTAAGTCCTTAGCTAGTGTTGGTGCATAGTATGAGGTCGAGGGTTATTCCCTTAACCAAGTACTGGGGAAGGTGCGTGGTTCCTTGTGGATAGTCAGTGGGCGAACTCCACAAGTGATTTGGTAATGCATGCCAAGGTCGTGGTAAGCCCGTATCCAGTTGTGTTATACCTGACGGTAGAACCGGACTTCTAATTGTGTAAGTGATATCATTCGAGTTAACTTGAGGGAGGATTTATATCCTGTTTAGATGTGACCGAGTAGGCGCATTGGGCATGAAAATGGTTGGGGTGATTTCGGTAGGATCAGGATGTCACTTGCATTGCTCTACTATTAGGGATATCTCCTAGGTGTATGCGTGACGACGCATTAGATGATTGATATGTATTGATATCTGTCATGAGTTGCATGTTGTTGCATGATTGTTATGATGATGAAGTATACGGTGTTTGACTTCATGTTTGATGAAAGGATGATTGATTGAGATGGAAGTTCCTTTGGGACTTGATTTGGATGCATGTGTAGTATGGATTTTATTATGTATTGGTATGATTGCTTTTTGAACTCTAGCTTACCCTTCTATTTCCATGTGGATGGACTGCGATGATCATACTTGTATGGGAGCAGATCAGGGATAGCTGGGAGTTGAGGTGTGACCGTTGCGAGATGGGGAGTTTTGTCCTCGTGTTAGAGTTACCGTGTTGGGTAACTGTTTTGTCTGTACTTGATCGGCACTAGGGAGATATTATATTTGGGATGACTATACATATATGGTGTTACATTTGTAGTGTGATTCCACTAAGTGTAAGGACCATGCAGGTCGTTACACCTTCTCTCTAAAACTTCTCTCTAGTTTATTTGAGAATGAACTTATGAAGTTCCCTTCTTAGAGAAATCCTTATATACTATTCTTTCTCTAGAGTCAACTAAACTAAAAAATCTCCTCACTACGTTATAGTGCAAAAAAAATATATTGTTTTCTTTATTCATCTAAACTGCCTATTTTAAAAATAAATGTTGTTTTTGTTTTATTAAGAAAGATCCTTTTTAATTATTATTTTTTAAAAAACATTTTTTAAAAACAAATTGATCCATTAATTAATTTAAGCTTTTTTTCATTACATGAATTAATTTTGGCTTTCAAAAAGCATATATTTATTATTTTTGTTATTTTATTTACAGTTATTTACATGATAAATTATACTGTGATTAGCTACAAAATTAAAATAGCGCGTATTTTTTTATTTTGAAAAAACAGAGAAAAAAGTTATAAAATAGTTTAAAGTATGATATAAATATTACACTGTCACGTAGATTAATTCATTAAATTAAAGACGACAATTTAAATGCTCATTGTTAAAATTATAAGCGAAAAATATGTTTTTATCACAAATCTAAACGGATATCTTTAACTATTTTAGATGTCATTTTCATGCATAAAAGTATTTTTATTCCTAATTCATCGACACATTGATTATATATGGAAAAATAGTTTGCAGAAAAACCCATCAATTTTTGAATCTAACTTTTTTTTAGTAGTGCCATATCAATGTCGCATTCAAAAAATAATTTATATAAAACACTTTAAACATTGAAATATGTGACTGTTTAAAATATTGAGAGGGAGGAAATCGGTAGAGATGACAAGTAAATCCGTATTTATATATAATGTTCAAATTTATCTCGACTTTGATGAATAATATTTAATTTGATCGGACATAAGTACATGTACAAGTAATATCCGATTCATTAAATCGGATATGGGACGTGGATAAATATATACATACTCCTCTTGTCTCTATACTTGTATTCGCTTAATATATATATATATTTAAATTATTTTTTTAGAATTTATTTAAAATTTATGTAATTTCTTACTCTATTTTTATATGTCAAATAAAGTTTAATTAATATAATTTTATAATTATTATTTTATGTTGAAATTTTTTAATATATATATATAT
>NW_017984705.1:101775-130393 GCF_000340665.2 Cajanus cajan
TTTATATATATATATATATATATATATATATATATATATATATTTTGCAAAAAAAAAGTTTAATTAATTTTTGGACAGATATAGGACGTGTACGGATATATCCAGTATCCAACGGGTAAGGGGATGAGGATACAAATTTCATACTACCAGGTATGAATATAGGGTACGAGAATGGGAACTAGAACAAGTATAGAGAAATTCATACCCACCTTGCTTTGTCTTGTTTTCATCCCTAGAAATAGTTGTCAACCTGACACTTAACTACTAACTATTCAATAAACTAACCAAATTAATAATTATGTATAATGAAACAACTAGCTTGTATAATAAAATTAAAATTTAAGGACTCAAATATCACAATTTTTTTTTTATAAACCTATCAATCACCTTTATCTTCTTTTAAGAAAATTAAACATTTACTATTAAAATAACACGAATTGTAACATAAATACCAATATAAATAAACACTGGGACATTTGGTTATGCTTTATTGAAGACCAAATCTTTCATCAATATGATGAGAGCCAACTTGGCACAACCAATCTAATTGCTAGCAAAATGCAAACCCATGAAATCCATTTTTTTTTTTTTTTTTTTGTGTTGGGAAAAAGGTCTAGAGAGAGGCAATATTTATCAAATTATCACATTTCTGTACTAAACCGTTGATATACCAATACAGTACTTAATTACTACCACCAACCGTGCATCGTTTTTAAAGAACTAAAATTATTATTGAAAATTTAATATCAACTACTATTACAATTAATAAAGTGTATAAAAGTAGGTAGTAATCCTTAACTTACACCTAAATTTTATATAGTTGAATTATTAAATTTATAATTAACTTCTTTAAAATGGTATCAAGAATCTTTCTTAATCTTTCTTACCATCACCTATTGAATCGTTTTAGAACTACTTATAAATATTTAATCTTATAAAATTTACTTTAGATGTCTAATTCTTAATATAAAGATAGTGTGTTGAAAATTTCACAAGCATTACTAATATGATCAATAAAATATATATATAAGAAAAAAATAATTTTTATTTTATAAATAAAATTGAATAAGAGTCATAATTTTTCTTTTAAGAGTGATGATGAATGATTTCACGTCCTTGCACCTTAATTTGTTGGTTTATACTTATTTGACATTAGTGGATTTTTTTTCAGCATTTTCTGTTGGGTAAATATGTAGTTTGTGTATTGAGGTATGATTAAAACATTTACTATACAACCTAGTTGAATTCACGTGGCATAACAAATGGAAATGGCAATGGATTCAAAGCATGCTCACCTAACCTAACCCATTACTAACCACATCCTTGCTCCATCGTACCCTTTGGGGAACTCCAAATCAATGACCCATAATCATCACATCTTTTGAACAACTATTCAATATGACCTCCAACATAGCCGTATTCAATTCCTTCACAAGAACAAAACCAAGACAACCAAATTGATTCAGACAAGCAATGAGCAAATGAATCAGATTCGGAGTCAAAGCCCATAAATCAATCATTATTGGTTCTATGGTTAGAAATCAAATATGCATCGGTGATATAACAAGTAATAATATATAAATAAGACACTATTCTTATTCTTTGAGTCAAATTTTGAGATTAAATTCAACTCGAATGCAAGTTTTAAGATAATAAGAGAGTTTTTCTTCATTGTTATAATTAAATTTATCGGACCACTTTTTATTAGCCCCTATTTTTTTTTACCACCTTTTATGGCCTATGTCAAAGCTCTTCAACAAGAAAATATGTTAGTTTGGTTGTAGATAGTGAAATGTTTCTATTTTAGGGGAAGGGATTGCACTTCAGTCTAAGACAGAAATTTTTAGGTTCAAATGGTACTTACAAAAACATTTTTGGTTGCTACATTATAGATCACTTCGTGGACTGAGGGGAAATCATCTTTACCTAAATTATGATTTTTGGCATTATATTTTGTTAAATATATACCTTCAACCTAAAAATTAAATCATATTAATATTATAAATTTGAGTCTTTTGAAGGTAAAAACATTATTTAATAAATTTTCTTTGCCTTTGTAATATATGACTTTATGTTTTTATACTTTTTAAAAATTTTAAATTTTAAATTTTAAATTTTATTTTGCATATATTTTTATACTATACACAAATATTAAATTCTCAAATCTTGATTTTAATTGTTTTCAATTTTTTTTTATATATTAAGTTTCCAGATCTTAATTATACACGTATATTTTAAAACTAATTATTTTTTATTTTAAAATTTATGCATTATGTTAAATCTAAATTACATGTTTTTTATTTAAATTAAAAAGACTTAAATATATTTTTAGTCCATATAAAATAAGTAAATTTTGATTTTGGTCCTTATAATTTTTTTTAAAGTTTTTTATCTCTCTAAAATTTGAAATCATTGTTTTTAAGCTTATCTAAATAATTTTTTTTATTTGTTTTGGTCCTGTAAATTATTTTTATTGATATTCATCCTTCCAAAATTTCAAATCACCAATTTTGATCTCTAATATTCATTTTAAGATAAATAAAGATTTAAATATGTTTTAAGTCCTTATCACCATTATTTTATCTTATTTCAATCTTTGTAAATTTATTTTTGTCTATTTTAGATCATTAACATTTTTTTAATATTATATTTAGTCCTTATCACTAACTATATTAAAGTTAGTGCCAAAATGACTAATCTAATTTTAGCAGTAAACTAACTAATTAAAGTTGTGACTAAAAAAAAGATAATTAGAAAGATCTAGCATCTAAAACTGAGAATTTTTTTTTCTTGAAAGACTAAAATGGAATAGAACAATATTTGTAAAAATATAAAACATATTTAAGTCATAAATAAATAAATGCGCATTTAATTTTTTACAAGTATTAAATGTTGACATATTATCATAGACATTGATAGATGTCACCTAAGGTAATCACTTGATTTATCATTCATAATAAAGACATAAAATAGTGATTTTTAATTTAAAAAAATAAAAGACCAAAATTAAAACAAACTCATTTATTAGACATTAAAAAGTATTACAAATAAATAAAATTATTCACATGATAAATGAGATTTTTATTAATAGCAAATAATTAAGTATATCATCTCAATAGTCAAAAGATATGTAGTTTGACCTAATTAGTTAATGCGATGGAGTTGTTATCTGTATTTTCAAATACTAATAATTTTGGATGAAAGCAATTGCATATGGCATGAGGCACAAGTGGAGGTACAAATTAAATTAATTAATGATAAAAAATGATGAGTAGTCATTATTCAATTAGTTGAACTGAATTAATCGCAGGCAGTTCACAAAACGGCCTAAAAGCAGCTACACATACCTCAATAGGGAACACGTTAATCTTATTTTAATTATTTAATAGGTGATTCAGTTTCTGAATTGTTTAAAAGAGTATTGGTAACGACTAACTTAAAGACATTTATTAAGATATTAATAAATTAAGGCCTTTTCTTTTTAATCAAAATTTTATGGAACATATTATATACTATATAGACTGTTTGTGTTAATTTGAAATTAAATAGCACGCATTGAATAGCCAATTTATTGATCTTTATAATTGTTATTTAAAAAATTTATCAGTGATAATTTTTTAATCAATTAATAGTGTAATTTTTTATACTACCCATATATACAATAAATTGGCTACTCAATGCGTGCTAATTTATACTAGCCATGTATACAAATTTAGCTTTTCGTGTAAAATAATAAAATAAAATTTTAGTTTTTTTTTTTTTTTTTTTTTTTTTTTTTTTTTTAATGATCATGGTAAGATGCGGCAGAAATTAAAAAGAAAAACATTTCTCCAATCAATATTTTTAGATATTTGTTAATATTTTCCTTATTTCATTTTGTTAGCAATATTTCTCGTGGTTCTGATTTTAAATAATTAAAAGTAATTTTCTATAAATATATTTATTATATCAATAAGAGTTTGATCACTATGAATGTCAACGTAAAAATTTTATACTATTAATCAGTAATAAAAAATATTATTGAAGATAATTATTATAAAAATTATTATTATTATATATATATATATAATACGATTATATGATTATATGATCATAAAATTATTTCACTTTATTAGTTATAGATTATTCTTTTCATCCATAAAAATTATAATGACAATAATATAATTTAAATTGAAAATTATGTTCATATTACCACAATTCTCCCACTAATGGACCGACTTTAATGGTTCAGTCACAACTTATTTTATTTATTAATAAATATTTTATTTTTAATTTTGAAAGTGAATTTTGATGAAATTGTATTTTAAAAGGATAAAAAATTTAGGTGTAATGTATATATATATATATATATATATATATATTAATTTAGGTTTAATATCTTAAATGTTGTTGTTATTTTTAAATTAAAATTAAATTTTAATCTAAGTAATCTATATAATAAAGTTCGACATTAAATGTGAGTATTAATTATTACGATAAAACTAATATTTTAACTAAAAAATAATATATAAAATGCCTAAATATTACAGTAAATTGGATCTATTTTGAAATTGGAAATTAGTAATGAAATGAAAGTTTTTGGCTTCTAAAATTTTAACGAATTCTGGTATTAATTTTTTTTGTGTGTGTGTTTTTGTTTTTGTTTGTTTGTTTTTTTGTTTTGTTTTGTTTTGTTTTGTTTTTTTATTTTGTAACAATTAGTCTTTTGAATCAATGTATTGTTTATTTATGTTTCTTGATTTACAAAAAAGAAGAAGAAAGTATTTACTCAGAGCATAATTTTATATTGGTTAAATTTTAATCAATGAAAAAGTCATTTTTATTTAAGGTGGAATCTACATGGATGTAGAATATCTATTTTAACCGATTTCATATATTCTTCTTATACTACTGTCATTTTAATTTAAAAGATATAAAACTAGAGTTTTTTTTTTTTTTTTTTATAAGTAAAATAAGACAGCAAGACTATATTTGATCATCGTTAAATTCTGAAAACTGAGTGTCTCGAATGGTTTGAAAAATAAAAAATAAATCAAAGACATATACTTAGGTCAAAGCAAACGAATCATATTATAATTAAGGCTAGATTGATGGAATTCATCAAAATTGAAACTGGCTTTTCCAAGCTCGACTAGAGAGCTAACTTAACCACTGCATGGAAATGCAAATACACGTCAAATAATAATGGTTTATGACCTTGTTGGTAAGTTATCAAATGTAAGTTACATGAAAACATGAATTTAGTAACACAGTTTCATTTTTGACCTTCAGGACGTAGTGTATATTAAACGCAAACATAAAGGATTATAAGATTGCGTCTGATTAAGAAAAAGGTTAGAACGAAATAAAATATAATATGTAAATTACATTTTATGTTTAGTTTTGTTTTTAAAAAATGACATAATGTTAAAAAAAAATCCTTTAATTTTTTTAAATTGACATAAATTAAAGATAGAATATTATTGTATTTTATTCTGTTTCCGTGATGAATGCTAGCTAATTCTACAGTCTCAGGAACAAGCTTTATTGACTGTGGGAACTGTTACATGCTGCTAGGTCATGTTCATGAATTATTCTTCTTCAGAAAAAGTAATTTAAAAAAAAAAAAAGGGAGAGAAAACAAAAGTGAATGAGTTATTACTGTGTTAAGCTTTGTTTGGCAGTCACTTAAGAAAAGGGCCATAATCATTTTGTGATCAATCAGGAGTTGAATGTGGTCCCTGCTTTCTGCCATTGTCACTTTCAGGGAAAATGAGAGAAGCTTTTTAAAGCCCCCAACTAGTTGAAGATTCGGTTAACTAGATGTGAAGGGCCCCTCTGATTTTTATATTGTGAGAATGGCCCACAAATAAGGGGCATAATTAATTGAATTGATTGTTTGATTTGTGTTGCAACGATTTCATTTCCACTTTTAATAAACGTGTTCATTGCTACTATGCTTACATGTTTTCCTCACAAATATCTCCATATAGGATGAATGAGAGCCACAAAAAAAGTACATTGAGCTACAACAACAAGCCCTTTTCAAGTAATAAAATTAAAACAATATTATGATTCTTGTATATGCTGTTAATAATTTATATTATATGACCATGTTCATGAACTAAATTATAAAAAAATCTATTCTATTAAAAATTTATACTACTTTTTATAAGAAAAAATCCATATCATTTTTTTTATAATCATCTTTGTATTTACTTTTACATAGACAATTTATCACTATTTATATTTTATATTTTTTTTTGAAATTATTTATAAATAATTGTTTTATTTTTATAACAATAAAAAACTGTTCAAATTTTCTAATTATTAACTACTTACTTGTATTTGAATTTAATTATTTTTAATTAAATAAAATATATAGATACATGAAGTAGTCTTTTATGTTTGTATTATAATGTTATTTTTATTTATATAAGAATGGTAATGTATATATTAACACGTTATCAAATTTGAGGTATGAATTTTCATTATTTGATTTATTTCTACCCTTAGAAAAGGTTCATTATTTCTATAAAAGTATTATTTATCAAATAAAAAACAAAGCCCTTTGTACATTATTAATTTATTGTTCTAAATATTTTTACAAAACTAATTAATTTAAGAAAAACTTAGAAATAAAGTATCTTTGGTGGGTTATAAGTCTTCTTCCATTTGGTCATCTATTACTCATCATTGGCTTGATATTAAAACTAATATTGGTTGGATTATCGAGGATGGTAGAAGCATAAGTTTTTGGACTGATAATTGATGTTTGGATGAATTGATTGCGGATTTTCGGAGGGTTTCAAGTAAGATCCAACATAAACTTGTTGCTAATCTTAGTTATTTTATAGAGAATTATATTAATAAAAAATAGCCTAGGAGTCATGGAATGAGACTACGTATCTATAGTGTAGGACTACCCATCTATAGTAATACCTCAAACCATCATCAATTAGGGATGTCTATCAAGGTCCTATCGAAATGTTACAACTTGCCATGATAGCCTCCCATTCCCGTTAGAGGTTTTCCTATCATAACACTTCCCGGAGCACAGGTATATGACTCATGATATTTCACTTGTATAGACTCACTATTTCGCAAACAAAGTATGAATGCATGCACTCAATAATTACATGACAACATCACATCATGTAATGATTCACTTCCTTATTTTCTAGTCCCCAACATTGGACTCAGTGGTAGATTCAAGACCCTAGGTTAGTAGAGACAATCTTTTTTTAAAAAACAAATATTAATAATCATATATATATATATATATATATATATAAATATATAAAGAGAAAAACATAAATGTTGAAAACAATCATTAGTGGATTTAATATATAAAATTAAGGGGTGAAAAATAAAATATTTTTAAACATATACTAATAATTTAAATAAAATGAGGGGGTGCATCTGTCCACCCTCACTATAATATAGGTCCACCACTGACTAGACTTATCCATTCCACATATCAACACAATACTTATCATAGTATGCATCATCACATCTCAACATTTCATCTCATCATCCATTTCATAGATCATATTATCACTATATATCATGATCATAACATCATCACATAACATAACATTATACATTATCATTACTCATAATATTCATTCATCACGTATTATAGCATTATAAGATCATTCATCAATGTCTAAAACATTGTACACATCATTCTCAAGTTATACATCCATGTTTCATGTCACATGTAGGCACAAAGTCTCAAGATTAAACACTTAAGGAATAAAACAACTCAAACTCTCTTTTTTTATCCTACGCTTCTATGATATCATGTGGTCTAAATAAGATATTATACTATCAAGTTGATCTTAATTTTATTAGAAATATAAGATAATTATCTACAACTTCTATGCTAATCTCAAAAGTTGATTTTACCATAAACCATTTTTAAAAATTACAACACCATAGTATTTTAACCAAACTCTAATAATTTGACCTTCGCTCACTAGTTTAATCATAACTTGAGTTCTAGACCTCATTTTTTTGGTGATTCCAACGTGTTCGAAAGCTAAAGTTCAAGACTACAACTATAGTGAAGACATAAAAAGCTAATTCGGATTTTAAAAGGATGCATGGGCGTGCATAAAATAAGCACGAGCATGCTTCACAAAAATTAAGCATGCACGGGTGTGCATTATTAAGCACGACAATGGTTCCATCAATTTTTGGCCATGCACGAGCGTGCTTCCTTAAGCATCGTCATGGTACCATGCACACAGAGGCGGATCTTAGTTATGACAAGGGGGAGCCACGGTTTCCCCAAACTTTTCTATATTTATATATATTTTAATATTATATTTATATATTATTATATTATTAATTATAATAAAATTAAAAAAATAAATTAAAAAATGAAAATTTATATTATTTTTTTAATTAATAAAAAGTTTAATTTATATATATAAAAAAATTAATTTGGCACCCTCAAATATTTTATCCAAGTTTCGCCATTGCATGCACATGCTTGCATGAGCGTGCTTCCTTCAAGCACGATCATGGTTATCAAATATTTTATCCAAGTTCTCTTCTTTTTGCATCAAATCATAAAATTCTCCAATATTTGTGTAATCATCCCAAAATTAAACATCATACTCCAATAAAATCACCACATCATCAATTCATCAAAGTTCATCCATGTAAACCCAAAACCTCAAAATTTATACATGTAATACCCAATCCTTCAAAATGCATAAGCTCATCACCAAACAAATTTAATCAAAGTAAATTCATGATTTGTAAAAAAGAGCAACAAAAAATTATCAATTAAATTGATATGCATCAATATGAATCAAACAAACAAACAACCTAAGAGGTTTAGGAGTTGCCTTTCTACCTTATTCCTTTATATGTGTTATAGACACCAGATCTCGTCTAGACTGCCACTATTTAGGACAAAGGGCCACTAAGATGACACTAGTAGCCCTTGAGGGCCCAATAGAGTCCCTAAACGGATCATGACAACATTAGAAGACCCAAGAACTTTGAAACCCTAGTTTCAGGCTTGGAACGATCGTTCCCAAACTCGGAATGGTCGTTCCCAACTAAAAAAATGGTCAATAACCCTAATTAGGAACAGACCATTCCAAGGGCCCATTTTATTAGTAAATTTATGGACCAGAACGACCGTTCCAATCTTGGGAATGACCATTCCAATCCCCTGACTGTATATATAAGCAAGTACAAGGCACACTCTTCCACAAACACTGTTTAATTGGCTCAGTCCTAACATAAACCCTCCTTTTTCTTCCTCTAGACTTTCTTGAGTATTTGTGAGGTCTCTATAGAGCGAAAAACTAAAACACACATTTGTAACAAGATTTGAGATTCTTCTTCTATAAAGCTTGCTTCAGAGGTATTTCTATCAATTCTCTCTCCCTCTCTTCTTATTTATTTAATTATTTTATCCATAATATTATTGTCATTGAATAATCAATAATCATGTAGACATTAGGTATGTAAATGATTAATAAAAGGGGTAAATATATAATTATTGTTCATTATTATGCTAAATTCATCTTAAGATACCAAATTAGGGCATTCTGGGGTGCCTAATACCTTTCCCATGCGTAATTTGTTGAAGATTGAAGAATCTACATCTGGAAGATGTTCCACTTGGGAAGATTTCCTTATAAAAGACTTGCTTCAAAGATTCTAAATTATTCTCTTTTATTTATTATTTTTATTTATTTTATTTATTATTTTATTTCTTTATTTATCATTTTATTTATTTTATTTATAATTCTTATATGCCAATAAATAATCATGTAGATAATAGGTATTTTTTGTTTTGTAAATAATATTAAATAATAAAAGGGGATAAGATATTTAAAATATTATTTATTATTATGCTAATATCATCCTAGGGTACCGATTTAGGACGTTGTTGGATGCCTAACACCTTCCCTACATTTAATCGACTCCCAAATCCAATTCTGGCTATGAAGGCCTTTATTGCAATTTCAAGATCTTTTCTTTTTTCTGATATTTTGAGTAAAATATCGATGGCGTCTCCTTCAAACCTTTTTTCAAAAAAAATGTTGGTTAGGGATTAGTCTAGTCTTTGAGCATTCCCTAATCAATGAGATTTGCAAAACGGAAGTCCAAACCATTAGTTGTAAGAATGGAAAATTTTGGGTTACAACAAGGTTTAAAGTAAAAGAATACTTAGTTGTGAAGCTTGATAAAAGAACACTTGGATAGTTTCTTGAAGAGGAAAGTCAAAGAATACTTAAAATTGAGCAAGAATTGGTTTTTTAAGAGAATACTTGTATCTTTATTTAAAGATAGTGGAGCTCAATCCGGTTAGATTGAGAACTAGATATAGTATCGACGATTGAGGCAAACCAATATAAAAATACTCAATGTTCCATCTAATTGTTCTTCTTGCTTCATCTAACTGATGTTACTACTTCACTAAAAAATGTGCGAGTTTTTGATATATACTATTCAACCTCCTTTCTAGTGTTTATCTATTTGTCCATAACTTGGTATCAGAGCTTAACCTTGGACAGGGTTGAGTATCTAATTGTGCTAAGGAAAAAGATTCATTATGGGAAGTAGTGAATGATAGTACCTACCAGAAGGAGCCTCACTCACAAATTTGCCTGCCTTTAATAGAGAGGACTACCTATATTGGAAGGACCGAATAGAGATGTTCATCAAATTCACTCAATACCACCTTAAGAGAATCATCACTCAAGGTGATGTTGTTGTTATCAAGCTTGAGAATGAATATACTCAAGATGAATACAACACATTGCAGCTCAATACTAAAGCAAGATACATCATTTTTTTCTCCTTATCCATAATAGAGTACAACAAGTTCTGTAGCTGTTCAATAGCTAAAGAAATGGTGTATGCCATCAGGGTAACTCATGAGGGTACTGAAGACGTAAGGCTCAAACGAGCTACTACACTTCAAAGACACTATGAGTTGTTCTCCATGAAGGAAAGTGAATCCATAAACAAAATGTTTGGAAGATTTCAAATGATTCTAAATGGGTTAAAATCCTTGGGAACTGAGTTCTCTAGAGCTTAGAATAATCTTAAGATCTTGGAAAACCTTCCTAAGATTTGGGAACCTAAAGCCATAGTTATCTTAGAAGCGTGTGATCTTAAATTTCTCACTCTTGATGAACTTCTTGGAGCTCTACGAGTTCATAAGGTTCATTTGAACAACAAAGATCACCCTAAAAAAATGACATTATTACTTTAAAGGGTGGTGAGAGCAACAAGAGAAGAGAAAAAGGAAAAGACCTAAAGGTAGAGTCAAAGTCTAGCAACCAAGATGATAGTTCCAAGGAATCCACAAACAATGAGATATCTCTAATGTCTAAGAAGTTTAAGGACATGCTGAAGAAGAAAGAAAGATTAGGAAACTTCTACAAAAAGAAGAACAGGTTCAAAAGACCTAATTAGACTAACAAAAAAGAAGTTGTCTACTATCAGTGCAAAAACCTTGGTCACATGAAGGTTGATTGCCCTTCACAAAGGAAGAGGTGGTCTTCCAAGAACAATGCCAAGAAAAGTCTAATTGGGCTTGTTTTTCTTCTCTTGGCCTAAGGAATTGATTTGGCTTGGTTCAACCTTCATTTGGTTAACCAAAGCAAACCAATTCCATAGTTTTTGGGTCATCTAAGACAAGCCAAGGCCACCATGGGTCACCCTTCTTGGCTACTCCTTCACCTTGGAGCCACCTCTTCAAACCACCTAGAGACAAGAGGGCACTTGACACTTGCTCATTAGCTCTTTTAAATCTAGTTGTCTCCTACATGTCTCATCCATTTCCACTTGGTTTGTTTATGATTCCTGGAACTAGATCTAAGTGTCACCTCTTTGTCTCCTACATGTTTAACTTCCTCTCTATGCTACCTAGCTCTATATATAAGGGTTTTAACCCATTTTGTACATACTTTGAGATTTATACACGAGTTTGCCAAGAATTTCTCTCTTAATTCTCTCTCAAAGATTATTTCTCTCTTTGAAATTCTTCTTTTTCACTTATCCTCTTTTGAGTATGGTGAGAAATTGAAAAGGCTTATCATTCTTCAAGAGTTTGGTGCCATCAAGGATCAAAGACATTTCCATCAAAACCTTAACTAAAGATTTGTCAAATTTTGTAAATAGAAAAATAAATCTTGATAGACTAATTGGTGATCAAAGACATTTCCGAGATAGAGTTGCCCTGGGTTCTAAAGAAGAAAATCAGAGAAAGGTTGCATACAACTAGCCTTAGATTAGAAAAGCTAGCAAGAAATGTTCCAACTATAACAAGTGGCATCATAACACCTCAGAATGTTACTAGAAAAGGAACATGTTCAAAAGAAAGGTTAGTAACATCAGAGAACCCATCATAGTATAGGTACCAAAATCTCTTCTACTTTCTAATGTAGGAATGTCTTATGCACAAAAACAAGAAAGGACAAATGGTACTTGGACAATGGATGTTCAAGGCATATGACAGGAAATAAAATCAAGTTTTGACCCTTGAGAAGGAGGAAGATGGATGTTCTATCACATTCGGAGATAATAAAAAAGTAGCAATTAAAGACATTGGAAAAGTAGGTAACATGCATTCAACCTAAATAGATAATGTCTACTATGTGAAAAGGCTAAAACATAAGCTTTTGAGTATTAGCCAACTATGCGATGCTGGCTATTAAGTTATGTTTGAACCTGATGCATGTCATGTTAAAGAAAAATCAATTAAGAAAGTTATCTTCTATGGAAACAAAGAAAAGAACCTATATAGTGTGCGTTTAGAAGATATCCTTGATCATCCATGTCTTGTTATGGTTGAAAATGATAAGTGGTTATGGCATAGGACATATAAACATGAAGACATTATCAAAGCCATTTAATCTAGCTTTAGTCAGAGGACTGCTAAAGATCAAATATGATAAAGATAAAGTATATGAAGCCTTCACTAAAAGAAAACAAAGTTTAGTTTTCAATTTAAGAAAAATGTAACTTCTCAAAGAGTTCTTGAATTGATTCACATTGATTTTGTTTGGACCAACTAAAATACTTAGTCTTGGAGGAAAGAAATATGATTTTGTTATTGTTGATGATTTTTAAGATATAATTGGATTTTATTTATTTCTCACAAAGATGAATTTTTTCAAGCCTTCAAAAGCTCTTATAAGAAGGTAAAAAATGAAAAAGACTTGAAAATTATTTCAATAAAAAGTGATCATAGTGGTGAATTTGAAAATGCTATGTTTAAAGTTTTTTTTGTGAAAAAAAGGAATCACATAACTTTTCATGTCCAAGAACCCAACAACAAAATGATGTTGTAGAAAGAAAGGACAAATCACTTTAATAAATGGTTGTAACACTACTTTCTGAGTATAGAATTCAAAATTATTTTTGGGTTGAGATAGTAAACATAGCCTGTTATATTTTGAATAGATTAACTCTTAGAAAGATTTTAAATAAAACTCCTCATGGATTATGGAAGAACAAGAAACCTAGTATTTCTTATTTCTATGTGTTTGGTTGTACATGTTATATTTTGAATAATAAAGATAACTTAGGGAAGTTTGATGAAAAGTCAGATAAGGCCGTATTTCTAGGATAGTTTTCAACATCAAAAGAATATAGAATCTATAATCTAAAAACACTATTTGTTGAAGAAAGTATACATGTTATGTTTGATGAAAAGGATAATACACTTTGAGAATTTCAAAAGCCTTCAAAAGCTCTTATAAAGGACCTTTTGATGCTACCTCAAATGTCTCCCTAGAATTAACTTAGAAGAAGGAATCAGATTCTGAAGTAGATGAAAAATATGTTATGCCTAGAAGCTAGAGACCTGCATCATCTCATCCACCAAAATTAATAATTGGAGACACTACATCTATGTAAGAACAAGAGCTTTTCAATAGAGAAAGCAATCATGTATTTCTTTTATCAAACATGGAACCAAATAAGGTAGAGGAAGTCTTATAAGATAAATCATGGGTTACTGCCAGGAAAAATGAACTAGATCAATTTGAGAAAAGTAAGGTTTGGCACCTTGTACCACCACCAAAGAATCAAACAATCATTGGTACATAAGGTTACAATCAACGAGAAGGAATTGATTATGAAGAAACCTTTGCACTAGTAGCAAGACTTGAAGTAATAAGAAAATTTCTAGCATATGTAGCATATCAAGACATAATACTATACCAAATGGTGTCAAAAGTGCAGTTTAGAATGAAAGGCTTCATCAATGAAGAGGTTTATGTCAAACAACCTTTTAGGTTTTAAAGATGATAGAAAGCCACAGTATGTGTATAAGCTAGTCAAGGCACTATATGGATTGAATCAAGCTCTAAGAGCTTGGTATGAGAGGTTGAAAAACTTCCTTCTAAAGAATGGATTCACAAGAAGAGTAATAAACACCACACTTTTTAGAAAGGTTCAAAAGGAACACCTTCTGATAGTCCAAATATATCTAAATGACATAATATTTGGAGCAACTTCTCAGAAGATGTAGAAAGAATTCTTATAGTTGAAGAAAGGAGAATTTGAGATAAGCATGATGGGAAAATTAAAATTCTCTCTAGGACTACAAATCATGCTCTTGGATCAAGGAATATTCATACATCAAGAGAAATACCTCAAAAGCATTTTGAAGAAATTCAAAATGAATGAAGCCAAAGTCATGAGCACACTTATGCATTCATCACACATCATTTGTTCTGACTTATAAGGTAAATCAATATGTGAGAAGAAGTACAGAGGTATGATTAGATCTTTCTTTTATCTAACTGCTAGCAGATCAAATATAATGTTCTCAATTGGTTTATGTGCCAGATTTCAATCTTCTTCTAAAGAATCCCACATAGTTGCTATAAAAAGAATATTTAGATATTTAATTGGAAACGCTAATCATGGTTTATGGTTTGAGAAACAAACAAGCTTTGATATAAGAGGTTATAGTGATGTTGATTTTGCTAGAGATAAAGTGGAAAAAGAGGGCACAAGTGGAACTTTTCAATTTTTAGGAAAATCCCTTGTTTCATAGGGATCCTAAAAGCAAGCATTAATAACATTATCCACTACAAAAGTTGAATATGTAGTTGTGGCTGTATGTTGCACACAAATAATTTGTATCAGACAACAACTCTTAGATTACTCACTCATATTTGAAAATATTCCAATTTTGTCTGACCACACAAGTACAATTGAATTGTCAAAGAATCCAATTCAACATTCTTGATCAAAGAACATAGATGTAAAGCATTATTTCATTAAAGATCACGTTTAAAAAGGACATATTGAAATAAAGTTCATTGAAACTAAGTTCCAGTTGGTTGATATCTTCACCAAACTACTTCCAAAAGATAGATTTAATTTTATTACAAAAAAGTTAAATGTTAAATTATGACTAAAAATATCAAATGATGAATATTTACTTGAATTTCATGATTGATTGCATAACTTTTAAACCCACTTTTTGAGTAGTTAGGGCAAATATTAAAATAAAATAAAAATATGAGAGATAATTAATGGTAACAAAATGTTATTGTTTGAAGAAGCAAGCTACAAGGAGCATTAACTCATTCATCCATCTTTTTGTATTTCCACTATTTTAATGGAATAGCGTTCCCCTTCTAAACATCAATAAACCACCCTCAACTTTTCTATTTTTATCCAAACCATTCTCAACTTCTATTCTTATTCTTCTCCATCCTCACTCTTTAATCATGCCCTTGTCTAAGAAGCTCTCTATAGCAGAAAAGGGAAAGGCCCTGTCCCCCCTAAATATGTATCCCTATTAAATAATAAAAGGGGATAAGATATTTAAAATATTATTTATTATTATGCTAATATCATCCTAGGGTACCGATTTAGGACGTTGTTGGATGCCTAACACCTTCCCTACATTTAATCGACTCCCAAATCCAATTCTGGCTATGCCGTAGGGACCAACATAATTGACCTTCGAACCTAATTTTGACTATGAAGGCCATTATTAATTTTTGAAAACCCTTTTCTTTTTCCAATATTTTAAGTACAATATCAGTGACAATTCCTTCGAACCTTTTCTAAAATCCATTGGTGAAGGATTAGTCTAATCTTCAGACATTCCTAAGCTGATGATCTTTTCAAAACTAAGTCAAAATCATTTATGGTTAAGATCAAAATTTTTGTGGTTCCGGTAGATGGCGACTCCACCGGGGAAGTTTAAAGAGGGTCAGACCCATTTAATGAAGAATATAACATAATAGAAAAATAATTAAATCTTTACCCCCTTTACCTTGTTTGTAAATATTGTTTTTTTAGTATGTCTTTAAGATCTGCGTGCTTGTTTAAAATTTTCTTTGTTTGAAATAAATTGTACACAAACCTTTGCACACTACAAGTTCCCTCTATACCCGGGGGCAAGTGAGATAACCATAAGGAGCAGTTGATGTACGGTCGACCGAAGGGGTAGCCTTGAGCCTATAGGTCATTGTTAGAAGTCACACTCAAGGTGATAATCGGTTACTTTAGCTCGAATACTTGGGACATACCCTAGAGTCTGCCAGTTGACAATGACAAAGATACTGGGTCCTTATAATGTGAGCACCTTGGGAGCCTTTTAAAGATCGGTGAGAGCAGTTAGAACCACCTTATACCATGAACCTTTCTTTACAGGCACCTCAACCCATGGATTTGAACGTGACTATTCGTGGCTATACGTTATTTGAGTATATGTGTGTTCATTTGTTTGTTTTTATTTGTTTTTAATAAGAGGGGATTGAAATTTTAAACAAATAGAAAATAATAATAAAAAATAAAAATAAATAAAGAAATTAATACCTTTTTGTACATTCATAGGTTATCATTTCATTAAGCATCATATAGGTATTTTTTTTAGTAAAAAAATGAATAAAAATCCATGCTTTTATCATGCATCATCTCCCTTCTAAATAATAAACACATGATAAGTTTTAGGTAGATAAACATCATAGCATACATTTCTAGGTGAGTCCATCGATTCCCATTCATTTTTATTTTTAGATATGGAAGGATTAGGTAGTAGCATGCATGGGCAATTAAGAAAGGTGAATGTATTAAAATATATCATGCCTAAGATAAATAGTATCCACACTCTAAAGAAAAACCCAAACTGATTTTTGAAAAGAATAAAATGAGAAATTGATCTATGCGTGTTAATCATGAAAAGTAAGCCACTGGTAATCAAGCCCACACATTAGAGCGGGGCATGCTTAAAAGTTAAACCAGTCATGATCCAAATGGGTAAAGGACAATGAACTTAGAAATAGTTAATGATTAAGATGTCGAGACCTCTCCCATACAACAAAGATAAAGCCGTGTCATGGGTCCACGAAATCCAAGAACTATCATCAAAAGACTCGTCCAACATCACTGGGATAGGAGGAATAAATAGGAATGGATAGGTCCACACTCCTAATGAGTTGCAAGATAAAATCTCCAAAGAGGAGGAGAAGTTCAAAGAAGAAAAGAAAGGAACCTAAGGAGGAGGATGAGTTTCTTAGACATATAGGGTGAAGTGAATAGAGCTTTCTTACCAAGATAATTCTAAAATGAAGAAGAAACATGAGGCTTGAAGGCATTGCTTGTTAAAAGCCCGCTAGGATGAAAACCCGTGAAGGGCGTTCTAGGAAAAAATTAGGGTAAGAAAAAGCTCTCCAAGACAAGGGTCTTAAGTAGAAAAAAAGCTAAAGATCCCGATAGAATATCTCCTATGCAAAAGTTAGGGATAATAAAAAAAATAAAATTAATGCTCACTTAAGTTGAAAATCGAAAGGAAGCTCGAGTGTTCCTCCTAAGAAGTAAGACTTCATGAAAACTCTACTCTAAGCTTTGTCATCACTCCTACCTTCAGTTGCCTCCATGGAAAGGCCATGGATACACCAAGCCCGAGCTGTACCCTCCACATTCCACCAGAAAGTTGAGTTAGTAGTGGATGACAAACTGACAATGGTCCAGGTTGAAGAAGATTCCCTCGTCAACAAAACACTCACCATTTCATTTGTGGGTACGACGGAGGAAGCCTTAGAAAATGCTCTTCAAATACTAAAGATCGCCCATGTCAAATGTGTCTCAAGCAATGGAAGCCTAGTAGCATAAATTCTTCCCAAGAAGGGTTACTAGCCAGGACCAGGGCTTGGAAGAGATGCTTAAGGAATGACTAAGCAATCACTAGTGGACAAAAGACTTTTAAGATCGGTTATTTTTGACTTTTAAGATCGGTTAAAGAACCGATCTTAAAAGAGACGATCTTAATAGCTAAACTTTTAAGATCGAATACGAAATAACTGATCTTACTTAAAAGTATCAGGTTTATTTTTTATTTAATTTTAATAAATTTATTAATGTAACAACCCTCATATTTGGCCTCTCAAGGATGTTATTTCACGACACTTCACTTTTCAACGTGTTTAGTCCTTACTGCACATTTTCTGGAAAACTTCCCATAAGGTCACCCATCCCTATATTACTCCAAGTCAAGCACGCTTAACTGTGGAGTTCTGATGAGATAAGCTACCGAAAATCAAATGCATGTTGTTAGTATAAGTAGTACAAATTAATTCATTTAAGTCATCCTCAACTATACAATCTCATACTTATACTATTTTTGGATCCCTCTCATTTTGCTGTGTCTAGATCGCTATAAAAATATAAAAATTATATAATAATTATATTATTAATAATAATAATTATATTATATTTAATTAATCTTTATATATATATATACTTACTTGTATAATTAACAATCTACTTATTTATATTTAAAATTAATATTATGATACAATTTAAATTATTTATTATAAATTTAAAAGTTTAAATAATAATTTATATATTTTAAAATGATAAGGGTTATAATAACACCGGTATAACTTTTACTAAGTATTACACCGCTCAATAACTTTATATTAAATGTGAATTTTGTAAATCCAGCCGTTAGATTGAAAGTTCATATCACTTTATATGTTTATATATCAAATTTTGTTAAAATTGAACAACAACTTGAAGGTAATCATAGTGTTCATATTTTAGTATATTTTGAAATGTATATATTACGTCAATTTTGTTTTATAAGAATGAAGTATCAAATCATCTTGAATTAATATAAAATTTTGTATATATGAGCTAAGAGTAAAAAACTTTCAATCTAATGGTTGAATTTATAAAATTCACATTTAATATAAAGTTATTGAGTGGTGTAATATTTAGTAAAAGTTACACTATTATAATCCTTCTCTTTTAAAATATTATTTTTATAAATTAAATTTTAACATTTTAAATAAATTATTAATTAACTTAATATATTTATTCATCTTAAAATATGACTAAGGGAGGCGCATGCGAGGAAGAATGACTAAGGGAGAGCGTTGCATTTTTTAAATAGTTACAGTACTTTTAAAATCGGTTAAAATTTAACCGATCTTAAAAGTGTTCATATTATTTACAAAATTGCCATCGTGTCACTTTTAAGATCGGTCACCTTTTAACTAATCTTAAAATCCCAATTTTAAAACTAATTTTTGCACTAGTGAATCGTACTTCTGAGACAAGCCAAGGTGACATGGTTTAAGATATGAGCCAGCCGTATCTTTAAGGGAGGAGAAGCTGAGACGTATCCCTTTGCATAAGACTTTCCGAAGCCCCGACATGCAAACATCAAATAAAGGTGTAACGCCATGGAAATAATGAGCTATTTGATAGATATACTTTATATTATATATATGTATGCCTAATTAGACTAACAAAAAAGAAGTTGTCTACTATCAGTGCAAAAACCTTGGTCACATGAAGGTTGATTGCCCTTCACAAAGGAAGAGGTGGTCTTCCAAGAACAATGCCAAGAAAAGTCTAATTGGGCTTGTTTTTCTTCTCTTGGCCTAAGGAATTGATTTGGCTTGGTTCAACCTTCATTTGGTTAACCAAAGCAAACCAATTCCATAGTTTTTGGGTCATCTAAGACAAGCCAAGGCCACCATGGGTCACCCTTCTTGGCTACTCCTTCACCTTGGAGCCACCTCTTCAAACCACCTAGAGACAAGAGGGCACTTGACACTTGCTCATTAGCTCTTTTAAATCTAGTTGTCTCCTACATGTCTCATCCATTTCCACTTGGTTTGTTTATGATTCCTGGAACTAGATCTAAGTGTCACCTCTTTGTCTCCTACATGTTTAACTTCCTCTCTATGCTACCTAGCTCTATATATAAGGGTTTTAACCCATTTTGTACATACTTTGAGATTTATACACGAGTTTGCCAAGAATTTCTCTCTTAATTCTCTCTCAAAGATTATTTCTCTCTTTGAAATTCTTCTTTTTCACTTATCCTCTTTTGAGTATGGTGAGAAATTGAAAAGGCTTATCATTCTTCAAGAGTTTGGTGCCATCAAGGATCAAAGACATTTCCATCAAAACCTTAACTAAAGATTTGTCAAATTTTGTAAATAGAAAAATAAATCTTGATAGACTAATTGGTGATCAAAGACATTTCCGAGATAGAGTTGCCCTGGGTTCTAAAGAAGAAAATCAGAGAAAGGTTGCATACAACTAGCCTTAGATTAGAAAAGCTAGCAAGAAATGTTCCAACTATAACAAGTGGCATCATAACACCTCAGAATGTTACTAGAAAAGGAACATGTTCAAAAGAAAGGTTAGTAACATCAGAGAACCCATCATAGTATAGGTACCAAAATCTCTTCTACTTTCTAATGTAGGAATGTCTTATGCACAAAAACAAGAAAGGACAAATGGTACTTGGACAATGGATGTTCAAGGCATATGACAGGAAATAAAATCAAGTTTTGACCCTTGAGAAGGAGGAAGATGGATGTTCTATCACATTCGGAGATAATAAAAAAGTAGCAATTAAAGACATTGGAAAAGTAGGTAACATGCATTCAACCTAAATAGATAATGTCTACTATGTGAAAAGGCTAAAACATAAGCTTTTGAGTATTAGCCAACTATGCGATGCTGGCTATTAAGTTATGTTTGAACCTGATGCATGTCATGTTAAAGAAAAATCAATTAAGAAAGTTATCTTCTATGGAAACAAAGAAAAGAACCTATATAGTGTGCGTTTAGAAGATATCCTTGATCATCCATGTCTTGTTATGGTTGAAAATGATAAGTGGTTATGGCATAGGACATATAAACATGAAGACATTATCAAAGCCATTTAATCTAGCTTTAGTCAGAGGACTGCTAAAGATCAAATATGATAAAGATAAAGTATATGAAGCCTTCACTAAAAGAAAACAAAGTTTAGTTTTCAATTTAAGAAAAATGTAACTTCTCAAAGAGTTCTTGAATTGATTCACATTGATTTTGTTTGGACCAACTAAAATACTTAGTCTTGGAGGAAAGAAATATGATTTTGTTATTGTTGATGATTTTTAAGATATAATTGGATTTTATTTATTTCTCACAAAGATGAATTTTTTCAAGCCTTCAAAAGCTCTTATAAGAAGGTAAAAAATGAAAAAGACTTGAAAATTATTTCAATAAAAAGTGATCATAGTGGTGAATTTGAAAATGCTATGTTTAAAGTTTTTTTTGTGAAAAAAAGGAATCACATAACTTTTCATGTCCAAGAACCCAACAACAAAATGATGTTGTAGAAAGAAAGGACAAATCACTTTAATAAATGGTTGTAACACTACTTTCTTAAGACTTGACTTCATTGCTTAATATGTTGTTTTTGGATAATATTTATGCTTTGTAATGATTTGAACACGTGTAATTTGAATTGGATTCATGTTGGGAAGAAATTTTTGAGGTTTTCGAGGGTTTCTGGTAGTAATGCGTCGGGCCCAGTTCTTGGCACTAGGCGTGAATTCATCAAGGACCACTATTGCCAAATTACGCCGGGCGCGAGGCTAGTCGCGCCGGGTGCAATCTGAAATGGGGATCCCTGGGTGAATCACGCCGGGCGTGGGGAGAACTATGTCAGGCGCACTATCAGACGTGGTCCTTGTGTTTTGGTTACTGATATTGCACCGGGCGTGATTTGAGCAAGCCAGGCGTGGAGACTCATTGGGAGTCTCTGTTTGGAATTGCATCGGGCGTAGGATAAATGCGCCGGGCACTAAGACCTTTGTAGGTCTCTGTTTGAGTTCGCGCCGGGCGCGTTCTGAATGCGCTGGGCCTGAGTATGTCTGGTCTTTAAGACTTCATGAAAGTTGTAGCCTTGGATGTTAGATTTCTAATGGCGTTGGAATTACCCAAAAAGGAGGTCTAGAACTCCAGATATGACTGTTTTAGTGAACAGGGGTCAAGCTACCAGCATTGGTTATAACTGTTGCGGTTTTTAGAATTTTTAACAAAGTAGATGATAGATTTAGGACTTGATGTCTTCATAAGAGTTGTAGGAAATCTTCTTATCTTTCATATGAGATAAGTACGAGCATGATAGGAGCAGTATAACTCCTGATATGCGGTTTTATGTGAAGGTTGTCATTTCACAAGGAGTGATTTAGTTAAGTTGGCATGATTATGGAAAAGTTTGTAAGTAATTATGTGATATGCTATGTGTCTTTGGTTTGGAAAGCTAATAGGAATTAGAGGAGTAAGGTTATGGTATGGATTGAGAGATCTCTTGGTGAGATTAGGATATAATCTTTGAGAAAATATGGAATTTGAGAGTCCCATGGTGAAGATTCCAATATGGAACTTTTCCAAAGATTATATAATAAACCACTTCAGATGTTAGGTGGATGCTGAAGTACTCCCTTAAGTATTCTATTTGCTACCGGTATGAGGGCAAGGCCGAGTCATACCGATGAATGAAGTAGCCACCATCACCAGGGTTACGTGATGACGTAACCCAACTGTATATTTTTCATGAGAGGTTAGGTGTGTGACATGGGCAGGTGACATGTTCACGAATTCAACAATTGGTTTGGATGTGTTGAGGTCAACATTTGGTTTGGAAGTGTTGGCTACTTCATGGGATTATACAGTGGTGTGACTTTAGTTTGGATGTGGAATATGTATGCATTTAGTATGGATTGTATACATTGGTTATGGATTCTTTATTATCATAGAATATGTATGCATTGACATGGATGTGTATACATTGGATTTTGGATTGGTTTATATTTGGAATGGAAATGACTTGTTATAATGTTGTCATTCCCTTGGTATGGATACATACTGTTGATGAATATCTAGTTTAATGATATGTCATTTTATTGTACTATGGTTGGTTTTATATGTGCTAACCCTTACATTTCTATGATGTGGACTGTGATGATCTCACTATGTGGGGAAGCAGATTAGGTGTGAGGCTTTGGGATGACAAGGAGTCTTTTGGGTAGCTGCTTCGAGAAGTGGCTAGACTTAGAGCTTGACTAACACCTAGGGTGTCTTATTTTGATACTTTCATGATGTTGTAATTATATTATCTTTTTGGATGACTATATAACCTTGCTGAGGATGACTCTTTTATAAAATTATGTTTTATATTATGGAAACAATTGATACATTATTGTATATTTACACTCTAGTGTTGTTGGCCTTTGCTCTATTTTCTTTATTATATATTATTTTATTTTAGTTGTCATATTGGTTGTTGATGTGATGGCCTAAGGCGGGTCATTACAAAAGGCTGTGGTGGACAAGTGAACCAAACCTCTTTAAGAGGCACCCTCCCTCTTATTCTCTGTGTATGAATCATGAATTTGGGGCATGCTCGGGCGCTCAAGCTACACTAAATTGGCACATGTAAATTGAAAATTTTATTTTAATATCATACATCTTTCTACTTCATTTCTTTTCTTCCTCTAATCTACTATAAGCCTCGTTAACAAACCTTAAATGAACAAGTACATTTGAAATAGGGATGTCATTGGAAACAATAGCTTAATACACGATAAGGACATATAACACACAAAGATCAAATGGACAAACTCAGCATGACTTGTGGATAAAAGTCCAAACAAAATCAGTACAAGGGGAATCCCCATTTTTAATGAAGGAATAAAAGGTGACCACAAAGGTTGCAAAAAACTAAACAAAAGCCCAACAAGAAACCCATTAAGGGGGCTGCACAAAAATTAGGGCAGGACCCGCTAGGTAACAAGAAGGGAAACCTAGGCAAAAGTTATGGTTCAAAAATAAAAGTTCGCTAAAAATCTCACAAAGGAGGCAACCTAGGAGCAACATCCCGAGCTGAAATTCGAAAGGCGATTCGGGAAGATCATTTAATCAAAATGCAATCCTAAGCCATCGTTTAAATTTCAAGGAAATAATAAGCTAACACGGAAAATGGTTTCCCCATTTTGAATGTGCTTTGTTCATCAGCCTAACCAATAGCCAACCTTGGCCAACTATTCTTCTATAATTTTTTTTTTTGAAAAATCCTACTAAACGAACCTTTTGAAAAGTCAAAAATATCCCTTTCTTTCTATTCTCTTGACCTACATGACATTGAGATAGTATTAAGAGATACATGAAGTATGCACAGTGAACACTCACAAAGAGAGGTTGGAGGGATCCTAGAACAGAGTCTAGGAACACTTAACCTTAGGAGTTGACAAATCATACCTTGTATAGGCAAAGGACGACCTAATGTACAAACCTCAAGTTCAAAGAAGAATACCCGACAAAGGATAAATTCAACATGGTCAAAGGCTAACGATCCACACCAATGATTAATGGGCATATATTAATTTCTTGAAAGAAAAATGAAATCTACATTTTAAGTTTAGCATAGAAATATTAATGCATTGCATGCATATGGCACAAGTGTGCACAAAAGGGTATGAGTTCACCTTCAAAAGAAAAAAAATCCAATCCATTTTTGTTTTGCATTATCTTTGCATCTTGCATTCTTTGCTTGTGTTTATCATGAATCACGGGGAGTTATCAAGCTAAAACACCCGAAAATACCAGAAAACTTGACAGTCGAGTAGAGCCTCAAGAGCCGAAACTATATCAACAAGAAGGCGTCAAATGCCTAGCCCAACAGGGGGACTCCTTACAAGTGGTTCCGTATAGCCACAAAACAAATTAGAAAGTCACGTTAACAACAAGATAGAACAGAACTTTCCAATGAGGAATAAGCGAGCCTACAAGGATGAAAAGGCCACCGAGCTTTATTTTGCCTTTGATCGAGCTTCATGCTGTCTTCGACCAAATCAAGAATGATTTAAGGGAATGCTAAGACCAGGAATGGATTATAGAATACCAAAGTCAGGAATGGTATAAAAGAATACTCATCAAAGCCAGGAGTGGCTTCAAAATACAATAACCATGTTTTGTAGTCAAGATCAACATCATTTGGAACTTCTTTTGCAATTTTGCAAATGATCTAATCCATATAAGCTCTTGAATTCTTTATGAAGAATATAGATACTTCTTCAAGATTTTTATATTCACCAAGATCTCCTCAAATGAATTCCTAGAGCTTAAGAGATCATGCAAATGAATTTCATAGTCTTTTGAAGATTTTCACTATTAAATGCATAGTTAAGACTTCTGTTCTAATCCATTTTGAATTCGGAATTCTGAAGCTTCATTATGATATTTATGTCATATTGATTCTATTTTATTTGGCTTAAACTTTTTATTTCTCATTCACCTTTAAAAGACATTCTGAATCAATCTTGAGTTTACTTTAATTGATGTTCTGAATACATTAAGCAAACTTATCAGTAGCATAAATACCTATAAGCCTTATGACTTTTTTCCATAAGGTTTATCATAATTAAAACATAAAGGGTTTGGACTTAACAAATAGACCCATTTTATTATGTTTAACATGAACATGCACAAGTTTTTCATTACAACTTGAACTCGCGACCATAGGTTTAAAGAATTCAAAAATCCAAACATCATTTCTATTGAATTAATGAAGTTCTTCTTACATGGACATAATCTGGTCAATGTCCTTTAAGTGCTTTGTTTATTTTCTTAGGTTCGATGTTTGAGATGAAAGCATATTAAACCTTTTGGGTGATTACCAAAAGTAAAACTATGATAGCTTAGGTTCAAAGTAGATAATATCTTATTAATGTATAGACGTGTGTGTGACAATCTCCAGTGTACAACAGTGACCCATCAATGAGGCCCAAAAGATTAACAACCCAATCCAAATGGCATAACCAATGTTTTGATTGTAATTTTGTTGGCATTGTTAGGATCACTACAGCTGAGGTATTGCTCACTTTGATAATCAATGGATTGTCACAACTTTGTCCTTGAAAAGCTACCTCAATGGGTTAAGGAGGAAAAATGTTTATAAACCATCCTTAGTCTTGATTTTTAAGTGATGTGAGAATTTTAGGTGTATCAAAACAAACATTCTAGTTGAGGCTTAGGTGTAAGAGTGGCCAAGACCCTTCTTCTAATTCCAATGTTCTATCTGTAAGTCCCTTGACATCAACGTAAGAAGAAGGACCTAAGTCACTCTTTTTTTCCATATGCCTAAAAGTCTCACATCACTTAGAAATTCAAATAAGAGTAGTTCAAAAACACTCTCCTTTCTTAACTTCTCAAGGGGACTTTTCAAAGAGAAAACTGTGACAGTCCAACGAACATCAAAGCAAACAATACCTCAGCTGTACTAATCGCAATGATGCTATAGATGACTTACGTTAGGAACAAATTCAATTCATTTTGAAATTTTCTTTTAAAATAAAAAACTCTAGATAAAAATATTAATAAAAAGATATTTTAAATTAAAAAATTAAAACAAATACTATTTTAAAAATTAGTTTTTGGAAATTTTGTATTCTCTGTTTTCTTAATTCAGAACCTAAAACCAAAGAAAATTCTATCAAGGAATTTAGACTTTAAAATAAATTTTCAATTTAATATAGTATAAAATTACTGATTAAACTATCTTAGTCTTAAAATCCATGTTTAAAATTGTAACTTTAAAATAGTTTTTACGCTAAGAAAAAAAGGTTAAACCAAATACTATCCTAGTATTTATACTCCTTGAAGAATAAATAGTATTTTGTGATGATAACTTTATAATTATTTAGGTAATGTACGATTTTTTTTTCTATTATAAGAGATGAAATCGAGACTTTGTTTCAGTTCAAATCGAACTAATAATTCGTTGATATTAAAAATTGATTTAAATTACGTGTAAGTTCCCATAAAAAAAATTAATTGTAAGTTTCCATATTAATGAAGATCTCACTTAAATTATTCAAAAGTTTATCAAAGGAAAAAAATATTATTGCAAGTTTTCAAATTAATAAATATTTTACTTAATATTAATGGATATTTTTATGAAAAAAGAATACTAAACTAAATTAATCTATATCCTATCATAAAATTCTCCTTTGTTATTTTGCCTTGCTGAAGACATACTTAGTTGTGGAATATCTCTCTTAGTGGATCAGGGGGTCATTGCTACCCATGGCTAGCCCCCATGGATTTCTTACATCGTCTCACGCTTTTCATGTTGACGATATCTTGGTGTATTGTAGGGGGGACATTAGCTGGTTTAAAGGCCTCAGTGTCTCTGCTAAAGAAATATGGTGATGCTTTGGACCAACTTATTAATCTAGAAAAATGCAGATTTTGTTGTAGTTCAATGTCTTCGGCTAGAGTTGCTTGAATACGAGTTCACCTGGGTCTTTTGGTGGATCGAGCACCATTTTCTTATTTGGGAGTTCCTTTATTCAAAGGAAAAACCTCGCACAAGCCATATTCAAGGAGTGTTGGACAAAATTAAGGCAAAGCTTGCCTCAAGGAAAGGTGCGTTATTTTCTTTGATCGGTCAAGTTCAACTTGTTAATGAGCTCACCACAAGGATGATTTTGTGTAGTTTTCATACTTAACTCCTGGCCTAAAGTAGTAGTGCAACAAGTGGAGAGGCTTGTAAGGAACTTTGTATGGTCAAGTGATTTAGCTTCATCCAAGATTGTTACAGTTTCTTGGAATAAAGTTTGGAGACCTTGTAGTGAAGGTGGGTTGGGTGCTACCTCCATTGTAACACTTAATAAGGCGGCCATGTTACAGCTAGCTTGGAATTTCTACACTAGTGCAAAAAAGGGTATTTACGTCACCCAATTTACGTCGCAAACCATAAACACCGACGTTGTAAAAACGCGGTGACAATTTCGTAAATAAGTGGAGACTAATTTACGTCGGACCCCTCGTAGACCGACGTAAATTAGGTAATTTACGTGGGGCCACTCTATTTCGACGTAAATTTACGTCGGGCCCCCCTAGTCTGACGTAAATTTACGTCGGTCCCACCCTATTCCGACGTAAATTTACGTTGGACCCCCCCAAGGCCGACGTAAATTTACGTCTGAGCAGCATAATCCGACGTAATAGTTCCACTATATTCACCCCACTCACCATTTTCCATTCCCGCGCTCACTGTTTATACGAAATCCTCTGAATTTCTCAGTCTCCCACATCGTTTATTGCTACATTCAACGTATCCAAGTCTCTAAGTGTCTGCACGTTGGTTGTTTGAGGTTAGTTTGTTGTCCACGTAATTTTTTTTGTTTTTTTTTGCTATTTGTTCCTCTGGAACGGCCCGTTCTGCATGGAGAACGGGCCATTCTCATTAAATTACTGGCTTCGTAAATTGTTGATCTGGAACAACCCATTCTGATTTCAGTACGGGCTGTTCCAGATGCATTAAATA
>NW_017984706.1:6901-21125 GCF_000340665.2 Cajanus cajan
ATGTTACATTTCTCCCCTCCTTTTAGAAATTTCGTCCCCGAAATTACCTGAAGTAAATAAGAATGGAAATGACGCTCTCATCTTCTCCTCTAGTTCCCAAGTAGCACTTTCTGGTGTAGCTCCTCCCCAAATAACTTTTACCAAAGGAATTTCTTTACCCCTAAGTTGCTTTACCATTCAATCCTCGACTCTCACCGGGGTAGCTTCCACCGTCAAGTTCTCCTTAACCTCAATATGATCCGACTCAATCACATGCGAAGGATCATGGATGTATTTTCGAAGTTGTGAAATATGAAAAACATCATGAAGATTTGACAGATTAGGAGGCAAGGCAATTTGATAGGCAACATTGCCGACTCTTTTTAGAATTTGAAAAGTACCAATAAATCGAGGAGTAAGTTTTCTGGATTTTAATGCCCTACCAACCCCAGTCCATGGAGTGACTTTCAAGAATACATGGTCACCTTCTTGAAATTCCAAATCTTTTCTTCTCCTGTCAGCATAACTTTTCTGTCTATTCTGAGCTGTCCTCATCCTTTCTTGTATCAATTTAACTTTTACAGTGGTTTGTTGCACAATCTCAGGTCCTAAGATGACATTGTCCCCAGGCTCACTCCAACATAAAGGAGTTCTACACCTTCTACCATACAAGGCCTCATAGGGTGCCATACCTATGCTAGAATGGTAACTATTATTATAGGTAAACTCTATCAAAGGTAAAAGACTATCCCAACTTCCTCCTTGGTCCAAAACACAGGCTCTAAGCAAATCCTCCAAAGACTAAATAGTCCTCTCAGTCTGACCATCAGTTTGAGGGTGGTATGCTGAACTAAGTCTCAGTTGGGTTCCCAAAGCTTGTTGTAGGCTCTCCCAAAATCTAGAGGTAGAAACGATCAGGCAATCGCTAATACTCTTCAAGAAATGACTCAGGCCCTTACTAATTTGAACCAACGACCAGAGATGGATTGGCTAGAGAGATTCCAACGAAATAACCCGCCAAGCTTTCGTGGGGGTTATAATCCTGATGGAGCTACTGATTGGATTTTTGAAATTGAAAAGATATTCCAAGCTATGGGATGTCCTTTGATACAGAAGGTGACTTTGGCTACCTTCATGCTCTTTGGAGAAGCTGGGATTTGGTGGCAAAGTGCATGGCAAAGAATAATAGCTACAGGAACCCAAGTAAGCTGGGATAATTTCAAGTGGCTCTTCTTAGAGAAATATTTTCCCCGAGATATAAGGCATAAGAAACAGGTGGAATTTCTTGAATTGAAACAAGGAAAGGATTCGGTGGCTGAGTACATGACTAAGTTTGAAGACTTGGTTAGATTCTGCCCTATGTATGACGGTGTGGGCAATGAGGAGGATAAATGCGTGAAGTTTGTGAGTGGCCTTCGCCTAGAGATTAAACAAGTATTCAATTATCAAGGGCTTAATCACTACCATGAATTGGTAAACAAGTGCAGAATATATGATGAGGACAACCGTGCTAGGATGACTCATTATAAGAGTGGAGGACCGATGAGAAATAATAAGTTTGGTTTAACTAGTAAGAATAAACCTTATACCAAGACTACAGGGGACTCAAGTTCTAATGGGAATAATCAAAGTTCTATGCAACAAAGGAAACAAATTTCAACGGTTAGCCAAACTTATAGAGGGGGAAATGTGGGTTTTGTCCCACACAACAATTGTTTCAAATGTGGAAAGCCAGGTCATAGGGCAGTTGATTGTCGAATGCAAAGGATAATGACATGCTTCAAATGTAAAGCAAAGGGACACAAAGCCAGTGAATGTCCCCAGAATAGGAAAGAAACAACAGAGATTGGAGGAAATGCTAACAAACCTCGAACCACAGGAAGAGTATTTGCCTTGAGTGGTGCTGAAGCTACTCAATTCGAAGACTTAATTGAGGGTATGTGTTTCATTAATGGAACTCCTTTAACCGTTTTATATGATTCTGGTGCGACTCACTTTTTCATATCACATGCATGTGTGTCTAAGCTAAAATTACATGTTTCTTCCTTGTCTTTTGAGTTAATTGTCGAAACACCCACTAATGGTTCTGTAATTACTTCTGATGTCTGTCCAAAGTGTCCTCTAACTATCGAAGGTAGAGATTTCATGGTTGACTTAATTTGTTTACCTCTAAGTCAACTAGATGTTATCCTAGGTATGGACTGGTTATCTTCCAATCATGTCCTTTCGAACTGTGCTTGTAAATCTATTGTTTTTGGTGAACGTGTTGAAAAAGTGAGTAAGGATTATTTGACTGCCAACCAAGTTAAGGTATCTGTGCAAGCGGATGCCCAAGTGTACATGTTGTTAGCTTCTTTAAATTATGAGAAAAATGTTTTGGTAAATGAACTGCCTGTTGTGTGACTTTTCGGATGTCTTTTTTGAGGTGTCTTGCTTATCACCTTGAAGAGAAGTAGAATTTTCCATAGATTTAGTTCCAGGAGCAGGACCTATTTCTAGTGTATCACCTTGGGGAGCACCCGTACTCTTAGTCAAAAAGAAGGATGGTAGCATGAGATTGTGTGTGGATTATCGCCAGTTGAACAAAGTGACCATTAATAACAAGTATCCATTGCCTAGGATAGATGATTTTATGGATCAGTTGGTAGGTGCTTGTGTGTTTAGTAAAATCGATCTTAGATCAGGATACCATCAGATTAGAGTTAAGAGTGAGGATGTACCTAAGACAGCATTTAGAACTCGCTATGGACACTATGGGTATCTAGTAATGCCTTTTGGTGTGACAAATGCTCCGGCAATTTTTATGGACTACATGAACCGGATTCTTCATCCGTACTTGGATAAATTTGTAGTTGTCTTTATAGATGACATACTAGTTTATTCCAAGACTAAAGAGGAGCATGAGGAACACTTAAGGGTAGTACTGCAAACCCTCAGGGAGAAACAACTTTATGCTAAGTTGTCCAAATGTGACTTTTGGCTAGAGGAGGTGAGTTTCTTAGGACATGTAATTTCGAGTAGGGGTATAGCAGTGGATCCATCTAAGGTTGAGGCTGTGCTGAAATGGGAGACACCTAAATCAGTTATTGAGATTAGGAGTTTCCTTGGAATGGTTGGATACTGTAGAAGATTCATAGAGGGATTCTCTAAATTAGCATTGCCCTTGACAAGCTTGACTAGGAAAGGAGTTGTGTTTGTATGGGATAGTAAATGTGAAGATAGTTTTCGAGCCCTTAAGGAAAAATTGACTAGTGCACCTGTTTTAGTATTGCCTGATCTTAGTAAGACTTTTGTGGTTTACTGTGACGCTTCTAAGATGGGTTTGGGTGGAGTGTTAATGCAAGAAGGAAGGGTCGTATCTTATGCATCCAGACAATTGAAGGTACATGAGAGGAATTACCCCACCCATGATCTTGAATTGGCAGCTGTGGTATTCACACTTAAGATTTGGAGACATTATTTGTATGGTTCAAAATTTGAGGTGTTTAGTGATCATAAGAGTCTTAGGTATTTATTTGACCAAAAAGAATTAAATATGAGGCAAAGGAGATGGTTGGAGTTCCTTAAGGACTATGATTTTGATCTTAATTATCATCCAGGAAAAGCTAATGTGGTAGCTGATGCCTTGAGTAGGAAATCTTTGCATTTGTCTTCTCTTATGATTAGGGAGATGGACCTTTTGACTCAATCTAGAGACTTAAGTCTGACTTGTGAAGTGACTTCACCACCGACATCCTCAGCCTCATGTTGATCATATGCATCATAAATTAAATATATACAAGAATAACAAGGGAGTGAGAAACTTCTCACCCAGTTTTAGATGTAGAAATAACAGTTAAATAGCACACACACATACACAAAAGGTATAATCAATTTCACATATATGCTCATATATCATGCAATGATGTCATTGACTTGACTCACAAAGATATGCATGTGGCGCCATAAGGAAGTTTCATTTATCATCACCAGTGACCCAAAGGTACACCTTATTACAACTGTCGGTGACCCTAAGGTACACCTTATTAGCATATCACAACTGTCGGTGACCCTAAGGTACACCTTGTTAGCATCACCGGTATGCGGCCTCAGCGGCACACCTAGAATTCATATATGCATATGATGCATATCATACATTCATTGACTCATGATGCAACTAATTACAGAAGTTTATCATATTTTATTCTTTTGATCATATTTTATTTCAATTGTCCAATAATCTAGTTCGATAGTCCAATAGTCTAAAGGTAGCTTAGGTATCATATAATTTATATTTTCATGGTATATTTAAATCCTTAAGTAAAGTAGGAAACTTAATAGAAAATAAATGAAAATAAGGAGGCTCGGCCTTCCATTTAGATGATATATTCCAATTTATAACTTAATAGGAGGCTCAGCCTTCCATTTAGATAATAAATTCTAATTTATAAATTAATAGGAAGCTCAACCTTCCATTTAATGAATATTTTAAAATAATAAAAGTAAAATTAGTAGTTAAGATTATCTTAGATATTTAATATCCATATAAAATGTGCAAAGGTATTCACAGGGAGCATCTTTAGTGAAATTATCCATTAATTACATATTTATTAATTATCACAACAAAGAAATCAAGTAGTACAAATAAAATACATTAATAATGCCTCTTCAAAGAAACAAACAACAGACAAGGGATCGGGAGCCAATCCAACAAATAATTTATTTAACAATTATCCCTACACCCCCAAGCGAGGTTTCCCACTCCCCCCTTACCTGGATAGACAGAATTTGAGCACAATCTCCTCCTTTCTATCCTTAAAAAGGAAATCGGAACTAGGGCAGAATCTCTTCCTCTTTCTTCTTAAACAAGAATCGGCACTAGAGCAGAACCTCCTTTTCTTTCTCCTCTTCTCTCTTACTCTCCCTTTCTATCTCTCTAGAATTTCCTTCTCTCTAGTTATGAATTTCCTTCAACCCCTAGCCCCTATTTATAGGAATTATTAAGTTACTATGCAAGTTACTATGCATTATTATAATATTATAAGTTACTATTCATCAGGTCACTGTGCATTCACGAGAATTTTGCAGAATTTACTGTTCATCCACGAAAATTTTGTATAAATTACTATTCAAAAATACGTATAAAATACTATTCAAAAATACATAAATAGTAAAATACGTGAATAGTAAAATACGTAAATAGTAAAATATGTGAACAGTAAAATACGTGGATAAAATACTTATTCACATAATAAATAAAAAGTAACTCTTTTCATTGAATAAAATTTGGGATGTTACATTTCTCCCCTCCTTTTAGAAATTTCATCCCCGAAATTACCTGATGCAAATAGAAATGGATAATCTTCACGCATTTTGCTTTCTAATTCCCAGGTAGCACTTTCTTCAAAATTTCCTCCCCAAACGACCTTAACCAAAGGAATTTCCTTTCCTCTTAGTTGTTTCACCCTCGTATCATCAATTCTTAAAGGAATTGTTTCATAGGTGAGATTATCTTTCAACTGAATATTGTCAGACTCAATGACATGGGAGGGATCATGGACATACTTTCTGAGTTGGGAAACATGAAAGACATTATGAAGATTCGAAAGGGATGGAGGTAAGGCAATTTGATAGGCTACTTCACCGATTCTTTTAAGAATTTGATAAGGACCAATGAAACGTGGAGTAAGCTTACGGGATTTTAGTGCTCTGCCTATTCCTGTCCAAGGAGTAACTTTAATGAATACATGATCTCCCTCATTAAACTCAAGATCTTTTCTCCTCTTGTCATTGTAGCTCTTTTGCCTACTCTGGGCTGCTTTCATCCTCTCCTGGATCATCTTAACCTGTTCAGTAGTTTGTTGAACTACCTCAGGTCCTAACATGGCATTCTCTCCAGGTTCTACCCAACATAAAGGTGTTCTATACAGAGCCTCGTATGGTGCCATCCCAATACTGAAATGGTAGCTATTGTTGTAGGTAAACTCTATCAAAGGTAGGAAACTATCCCAACTACCCCCATGTTCCAAGATGCAAGCCCTCAACAAGTCTTCCAAAGATTGTATGGTTCTCTCAGTTTGGCCATTTGTTTGGGGATGGTAGGCTGAACTCAATCTAAGCTTAGTGCCTAAAGCCTTATGCAAACTCTCCCAAAATCTAGAGGTGAACCTAGGATCTCTATCAGACACTATACTATTAGGAACTCCATGCAACCTCACGATCTCACTGATGTACAACTTGGTTAACCTCTCCAAAGAGTACCTAATATTAATGGGAATAAAATGGGCAGACTTAGTTAATCTATCCATAATGACCCATATAGCATCCAAGTTCTTCACAGTCTTAGGTAACCTAACTACGAAATCCATAGAGATGTTATCCCATTTCCACACAGGCACATCTAAAGGTTGCATCAGACCTGAAGGTTTTTGGTGTTTTACCTTAGCTTTTTGACATACTAGGCAGGCATACACAAATTCCTCCACTTCCCTCTTCATCTTAGGCCACCAAAACATCTTCTTAAGGTCTTGGTACATCTTAGTGGCACCAGGATGAATACTGAGAATACTCCTATGACCCTCTTCAAGGATTGCTCTCTTAAGCTCTGGTACACTAGGAATACACAACCTATCCCTAAATCTTAACACTCCATCCTTTCCAAATCTAAATTCGTTCTTCACACCTTGATTCAACTTCTCAATTTGATTCAATAAGAAAGGATCTATCTTCTGACCTACCATAATCTCATCTATCAAGTTATTGGTTACTTTCAAGGTTCCCAACCTAATACTCTTAGAGGTTAGTTCACACCCTAAACTCATATCCCTAAATTCTTCAATCATACACAACTCCCTAATCATCAAGGAAGACACTCTCAGAGATTTCCTACTCAAAGCGTCAGCCACAACATTAGCTTTGCCGGGGTGATAGTTCAACTGAAAGTCATAATCCTTAAGAAACTCTAACCATCTTCTCTGCCTCATATTTAATTCCTTTTGGTCAAACAAGTACTTAAGGCTTTTATGATCACTAAACACCTCAAATCTAGATCCAAACAAGTAGTGCCTCCACAACTTAAGCATGAATACTATTGTGGCTAATTCAAGGTCATAGGTAGGATAGTTTTGTTCATGGGTCTTAAGTTGTCTAGACGCATAAGCTACTACCCTACCTTCCTGCATAAGTACTCCACCTAAACCTAATTTGGAAGCATCACAAAATACCTCAAAAGTCTTGCTAGGGTCAGGTAATACTAACACAGGGGCACTAGTTAATCTCTTCTTAAGCTCTAGAAAACTTTCCTCGCACCTAGAATCCCACACAAAAGGCTGGTTCTTTCTAGTCAATCTGGTCAAGGGTAAAGCTAATTTAGAAAAACCCTCTATAAATCTCCTATAATACCCAGCTAGTCCTAGAAAACTCCTAATCTCAAAAACTGACTTAGGTGTTTTCCATTCAAGAACCGCCTCTACCTTAGAAGGATCTACAACTATTCCATCCTTGGATATCACATGCCTTAGAAAATTTACACTCTCCAACCAAAATTCACATTTTGACAATTTAGCATACAACTATTTTTCCTTAAGGGTTTGAAGAACGATCCTAAGGTGTTTGGCATGCTCCTCCCTGGTCTTGGAATACACTAGGATATCATCTATGAAGACTACTACAAATCTATCCAAGTATGGGTGAAAGATCCTATTCATGTAAAAAGGCATCACTAAATACTCATAGTGCCCATATCGAGTCCTAAAGGCAGTCTTAGGAACATCCTCAACTTTCACTCTAATCTGATGGTATCCTGACCTTAAATCTATTTTACTAAACACACAAGCCCCAACTAATTGATCCATAAGGTCATCTATCCTAGGTAAGGGATACTTATTCTTAATGGTCACCTTATTTAATTGCCTATAATCTACGCACAACCTCATACTCCCATCTTTCTTCTTGACCAATAAAACAGGCACTCCCCAAGGTGAAACACTAGGCCTAATGAATTGTTTTTCTTGTAGTTCCTCTATTTGTTTCTTTAGCTCAACTAACTCTTTAGGAGACATCCTATAGGGTGCTATAGATATGGGTGCGGTACCTGGCACTAAATCTATGCTGAACTCAATCTCTCTCTCAGGTGGTAAACTAGACACATTCTTAGGAAATACTTCTGAAAATTCTCTCACTAAGAGAATCTCATCTAGCTTACTATCAGTCTCAACTGTTAATGAAGCTAAGATCATGTATACCTTTTCATTTTCCTTTAAACAAGTTTTAATGTCAGAAGCACTAAGAAATTCCATACTCTTACATTCACCAAAGGAAATGGATTTATCAAAGCAATTTAAAAGAACATGGTGAGAAGATAGCCAATCCATACCAAGGATTACATCTAATTGACTAAGAGGAAAACAGATTAAGTCAATTAGAAACTGTTTATCAGAAATTGTTACAGGGCATTTTAAACATACTAAGGATGTATTCACAGGACCATTAGTGGGGGTCTCAACAACTAAATCAAAATTTAACAAAGACACAGGCAAATTCAATTTTTGGACACAAGAGATGGAGATAAAGGAATGAGTTGCACCAGAATCAAATAGTACAACAAAAGGAATCTCAGCTATGAAACAAGTACCTTGTATCAAATTTTCTGACCGAGCAGCTTCAACACTACTAAGAGCAAATACTCTTCCCACAGTCTTTGGACGTTCAGTTTGTGATCCCGATCCAATGACACGTGTTTTTGGCGGTTCAGGACATTGAGTGCTAATATGACCTTTACCCCTGTAGTTGAAACAAGTAATCTCCTTGTCCTGACATTCAGATTTATTATGGCCCATACGTCCACACTTCCCACATCTTCCTGAAGAAGTAGACCCTCCAACACTTATAGTAGTATTCATAGTGGATTCTCTAACAAAGGCTTACTTTTATTATTAGTAGCCATACTCCCTTGAAATCTTGCAGGAGTGGAGTAAGGCTTACTCCTACCAGAGGTACTAGGATTCACCGTACGAGTGGGGCCTCCAGCTCCTTTATAAAAAGCTACAAGAGCGCGGTTGTCACGATCATAAATGCTGCACTTATTGACCAGAGTGGGAAAGTGATATATTTCCTGATAATTAATTGCCATTTTTACCTCAGGACGTAGACCATTAACAAATTTTATACATTTGGCCCTATCACCACCCTCACCATGGTAGTGTGTACAGTAACAGACCAAAGCATCAAATTTAGCAGCATATGCGTCCACCGTGTCATTTCCTTGTTTGAGTTCAAGGAATTCCATTTTCTTCCGACTTCTCACAACATCAGGAAAATACTTCTCAAGAAAGACTCTTTTGAAGTTCTCCCAATTCAAGTGCATACCTCCATCAATTATCTTCCGAAGTGCTCCTTCCCACCAAAAGTAAGCATCAGCAGTCAGCATGAAGGTGGCCAGCCTCACCTTCTGTGTAAGGGGACAATCCATAACATTGAAGATCTTTTCAATCTCCGTTAACCAATTCATGGCAGCCTCTGGGTCATAACCTCCTTTGAAAGTGGGTGGATGATTCCTCTGAAATTGCTCCAACCAGTTAGGAGCAACTCCAGTCATATTGTTGTTGTTCATAGCTTGGGCTAATGCTTGGAGAGCATCAGCAATCGCACGATCATTTCTACCAGCCATAATCTAAGGAAATAATGCAATTAATAGACATAGGCAACTAACATAATAGATTTCACAATCAAGTCATTTATCAAATAAACATAGTAGACACATAACTCACGGCCGATAGAATCGACCTGCTCTGATACCACTAAATGTGACACCCTCTACCCCGAATATTAAAACACAATAAATTTGAATAATATAACATTATATACTCAAATGCATTTAGATAGAGAGTACTACATCCATAACTTAACAAATAATATAATGTACGGAAATTACAAAGAAATAAAATGTAAAGTTTCCAAAATAATGTTTATAAAAATAACACCGTATTGTAATAATCTTTATGCCCCGATGTCACATGTCTTATCAGAGCGAAACCCACATAGAAGCCTAAGCTTCACCACCGACATCCTCAGCCTCATGCTGATCATCTGCATCATAAATTAAATATATACAAGAATAACAATGGAGTGAGAAACTTCTCACCTAGTTTCAGATGTAGAAATAACAGTTAAATAGCACACACATACACAAAAGGTATAATCAATTTCACATATATGCTCATATATCATGCAATGATGTCATTGACTTGACTCACAAAGATATGCATGTGGCGCCATAAGGAAGTTTCACTTATCATCACCAGTGACCCAAAGGTACACCTTATTACAATTGTCGATGACCCTAAGGTACACCTTGTTAGAATATCACAACTGTCGGTGACCCTAAGGTACACCTTGTTAGCATCACTGGTATGCGGCCTCAGTGGCACACCTAGAATTCATATATGCATATGATGCATGTCATACATTCATTGACTCATGATGCAACTAATTACAGAAGTTTATCATATTTTATTCTTTTGATCATATTTTATTTCAATTGTCCAATAATCTAGTTCGATAGTCCAATAGTCCAAAGGTAGCTTAGGTATCATATAATTTATATTTTCATGGTATATTTAAATCCTTAAGTAAACTAGGAAACTTAATAGAAAATAAATGAAAATAAGGAGGCTCGACCTTCCATTTAGATGATATATTCCAATTTATAACTTAATAGGAGGCTCAGCCTTCCATTCAGATAATAAATTCTAATTTATAAATTAATAGGAGGCTCAACCTTCCATTCAATGAATAATTTAAAATAATAAAAGTAAAATTAGTAGTTAAGATTATCTTAGATATTTAATATCCTTATAAAATGTTCAAAGGTATTCACAGGGAGCATCTTTAGTGAAATTATCCATTAATTACATATTTATTAATTATCACAACAAAGAAATTAAGTAGTACAAATAAAATACATTAATAATCCCTCTTCAAAAAAACAAACAATAGAAAAGGGAGCGGGAGCCAATCCAACAAACAAACTATTTAACAATTATCCCTACACCCCCAAGCGAGGTTTCCCACTCTCCCCTTACCTAGATATACAGAATTTGAGCACAATCTCCTCCTTTCTATCCTTAAAAAGGAAATCGGAACTAGGGCAGAATCTCTTCCTCTTTCTTCTTAAACAAGGATCGGCACTAGAGCAGAACCTCCTTTTCTTTCTCCTCCTCTCTCTTACTCTCCATTTCTATCTCTCTAGAATTTCCTTCTCTCTAGTTATGAATTTCCTTGAGCCCCTAGCCCCTATTTATAGGAATTATTAAGTTACTATGCAGGTTACTATGCATTATTATAATATTATAAGTTACTATTCATCAGGTCACTGTGCATTCACGAGATTTTTGCAGAATTTACTGTTCATCCACGGAAATTTTGTATAAATTACTATTCAAAAATACGTATAAATTACTAGGATCACACCTTCCCTGTAGCACCACTTACCCAGTAGTCGTGCCATCCCTAGTCATCGATGTGAGACATCACAATCACAATCATATCACAACCATAAAACATCTCATCTTATTATTCAAATTTATAACACGTATATAATTCCATATAACAAATAAACTTAACAAAGTTGGGTTTACATACCCCTCAAGCATATTACATCAATATCATTCATTCTTAACAAGTAATATAGCAATAACCTTCATTAACCTAATAGTTAATAGAATAACAGTAAAATCCCTAATTATTCCCAAAATCTAGCTCACCGCATTTTCCTTATAATTCATTCTTCCTTCCAGATCATCATTCCTACACTTTGGCATATTTATAAACCTCAAGTAAAGTAAGAAGTTTAAAAGAAATAACGGGGAATAAGGAGGCTTAGCCTTCCATTCGGATAAATTCCAATTTATAAATTAATAGGAGGCTCAGCCTTCCATTCAGATAAATTCCAAATTATAAATTAATAGGAGGCTCAGCCTTCCATTCAGATAAATTCCAAATTATAAATTAATAGGAGGCTCAACCTTCCTCTACCCAATTCCCTCATGTACTCTACATATAAATAATCCTCTTTTCTCCCGTACCTGGATGAATAGGGGCAGAACCTCCTCTTCTTTTTCTTAAACCGGGACCGGAACTAGAACAGAACCTCCTCTATCCTCCTCCTCTTTTCACAACCTAAGCAAAACCTCCTCTCTTACTCTCCCTTTCTATCTCTCTAGAATTTCCTTCTCTCTAAACTTTCCTTCTCTCTAGTTATGAATTTTCAAAATCCCTAGGCTCCTATTTATAGAAATTATGAAGTTACTATTCATCAGTTACTATTCCTTATAATAATATTATAAGTTACTATGCAGGTTACTATGCATGTTACTATGCATTATTATATTCGAATTAATAAATTTGGAATTCAAATTTTGAATTCCGCAGCCCCCCCTCCGTAGCAACCGCAGCTATTTACTGTGCATGTGCATAGTAAAATACTATTCATAAATACGTAAATAGTAAAATACATGAATAGTAAAATATGTGAATAGTAAAATACGTGAATAAAATACTTATTCACATAATAAAAACATAAAAATACACTTTTCATTGAATAAAATTTTGGATGTTACATTTCTCCCCTCCTTTTAGAAATTTCTTCCCCGAAATTACCTGAAGTAAATAAGAATGGAAATGACACTCTCATCTTCTCCTCTAGTTCCTAAGTAGCACTTTCTTATGTAGCTCCTCCTCAAATAACTTTTACCAAAGGAATTTCTTTACCCCTAAGTTACTTTACCATTCGATCCTCGACTCTCACCGGGGTAGCTTCCACCGTCAAGGTCTCCTTAACCTCAATATGATCCGACTCAATCACATGCGAAGGATCATGGATGTATTTTCAAAGTTGTGAAATATGAAAAACATCATGAAGATTTGACAGATTAGGAGGAAAGGCAATTTGATAGGAAACATTGCCGACTCTTTTTAGAATTTGAAAAGGACCAATAAATTGAGGAGTAAGTTTTCTGGATTTTAACTAAGTCAACTAGATGTTATCCTAGGTATGGACTGGTTATCTTCCAATCATGTCCTTTCGAACTGTGCTTGTAAATCTATTGTTTTTGGTGAACGTGTTGAAAAAGTGAGTAAGGATTATTTGACTGCCAACCAAGTTAAGGTATCTGTGCAAGCGGATGCCCAAGTGTACATGTTGTTAGCTTCTTTAAATTATGAGAAAAATGTTTTGGTAAATGAACTGCCTGTTGTGTGACTTTTCGGATGTCTTTTTTGAGGTGTCTTGCTTATCACCTTGAAGAGAAGTAGAATTTTCCATAGATTTAGTTCCAGGAGCAGGACCTATTTCTAGTGTATCACCTTGGGGAGCACCCGTACTCTTAGTCAAAAAGAAGGATGGTAGCATGAGATTGTGTGTGGATTATCGCCAGTTGAACAAAGTGACCATTAATAACAAGTATCCATTGCCTAGGATAGATGATTTTATGGATCAGTTGGTAGGTGCTTGTGTGTTTAGTAAAATCGATCTTAGATCAGGATACCATCAGATTAGAGTTAAGAGTGAGGATGTACCTAAGACAGCATTTAGAACTCGCTATGGACACTATGGGTATCTAGTAATGCCTTTTGGTGTGACAAATGCTCCGGCAATTTTTATGGACTACATGAACCGGATTCTTCATCCGTACTTGGATAAATTTGTAGTTGTCTTTATAGATGACATACTAGTTTATTCCAAGACTAAAGAGGAGCATGAGGAACACTTAAGGGTAGTACTGCATACCTTTTGTGTATGTGTGTGTGCTATTTAACTGTTATTTCTACATCTAAAACTGGGTGAGAAGTTTCTCACTCCCTTGTTATTCTTGTATATATTTAATTTATGATGCATATGATCAACATGAGGCTGAGGATGTCGGTGGTGAAGTCACTTCACAAGTCAGACTTAAGTCTCTAGATTGAGTCAAAAGGTCCATCTCCCTAATCATAAGAGAAGACAAATGCAAAGATTTCCTACTCAAGGCATCAGCTACCACATTAGCTTTTCCTGGATGATAATTAAGATCAAAATCATAGTCCTTAAGGAACTCCAACCATCTCCTTTGCCTCATATTTAATTCTTTTTGGTCAAATAAATACCTAAGACTCTTATGATCACTAAACACCTCAAATTTTGAACCATACAAATAATGTCTCCAAATCTTAAGTGTGAATACCACAGCTGCTAATTCAAGATCATGGGTGGGGTAATTCCTCTCATGTA
>NW_017984706.1:21518-45787 GCF_000340665.2 Cajanus cajan
TGAACCGGATTCTTCATCCGTACTTGGATAAATTTGTAGTTGTCTTTATAGATGACATACTAGTTTATTCCAAGACTAAAGAGGAGCATGAGGAACACTTAAGGGTAGTACTGCAAACCCTCAGGGAGAAACAACTTTATGCTAAGTTGTCCAAATGTGACTTTTGGCTAGAGGAGGTGAGTTTCTTAGGACATGTAATTTCGAGTAGGGGTATAGCAGTGGATCCATCTAAGGTTGAGGCTGTGCTGAAATGGGAGACACCTAAATCAGTTATTGAGATTAGGAGTTTCCTTGGAATGGTTGGATACTGTAGAAGATTCATAGAGGGATTCTCTAAATTAGCATTGCCCTTGACAAGCTTGACTAGGAAAGGAGTTGTGTTTGTATGCATAGCGAGTTCTAAATGTTGTCTTAGGTACATCCTCTTCCTTAACTCTAATCTGGTGGTACCCTAATCTAAGATCAATCTTACTAAACACACAAGCACCTACCAACTGATCCATAAGATCATTTATCCTAGGCAATGGATATTTGTTCTTAATGGTCACCTTTTTCAACCGGCGATAATCCACACACAATCTCATGCTACCATCCTTCTTTTTGACTAAGAGTACGGGTGCTCCCCAAGGTGATACACTAGGTCGTACCAACCCCTTCTCCAATAAGTCTTCTATTTGCTTTTTCAGCTCCACTAACTCTATGGGTGACATCCTATAAGGTGCAATAAAAATAGGTCCTGCTCCTGGAACTAAATCTATGGAAAACTCTACTTCTCTTCTAGGTGGTAAGCTAGACACCTCAAAAAAGACATCCGAAAAGTCACACTCAACAGGCAGTTCATTTACCAGAACATTTTTCTCAGAATGTAAAGAAGCTAACAACATGTACACTTGGGCATCCGCTTGCACTAACATTTTTACAAAACCTTTTCAAGAAGATAGATACACCTGCTAAGAGATAGGCTAGGCATGGAGCTGATAGGTGAATAATAAGTTGCTGCTTCTCAACCCCTATTCCTTTTGATGATTAAAAAGAGGGAGAAATAGGAATGAATCTATCAACTCTATCTATGTTAGAATAATCTACTAAGGGGGAGACCACCCCTGTCTTGAACATTTAGAAAATCCAGAAATCAAACTGAACTGACATATGAATTGTATAAACTGCTTAAAACTATATCATATCTGAAACGATTTGATAGATTATATTTTTCATGATCAAAAAGGGGGAGATTGTTAAGTCAGACGAAGCAATTCCTAGCAAGGTTTTGAATATGACAAATATAATACATATTATTATTACTAATCTGTGTAGTAGTGTTTCAGATATGAATAAGAACAAGCAAAACTAAAACATGAAACAGAGTCGAGCAAAATAAGGATCCGACAAAACAAGCCAAATAATAGAAGGATCAATATCAGACGATAATACATGCCAGACGAAGATACGCCAATAACAATCCAGAGCGCAGTATAAATCAAAAAACAAAAGCAAAGCAAGACCAAGACAAAGTTGGCTCAAACAACAAATAAACATCAAACAAAGATAAAGGGTTGATCATACATACTCAAGTCAACAAAACAATCATCAGTCGTTGGATAATCCAAGACGAAGAAGCATTCCAGACGGAATAAGAATTGTTCATCCTCAAAACTAATCAGACGAAATGAAAAGGTCAAAGTCTAAACCTTAAACGGAGACTCATTCTCCCAGACGGAAACGAAGCATGATGGAAAACATCTAGAATCTATTAATCACAACGAGGAAGATCATACATCATCTCCAGTTATAAGAAAAGTGCACAGAGTTATCAAAGATATGAAAAGAAAGAAGAAAAAGGCAAGAGCGTGAATCACAAGTCAAAGTTGTGTGTGTTAGGGCAAGTACACCTACTTTTTAGAGAAAGGCAACGCTTCCGCAGCTATAATGACAGAAAAAGGACAAACATACCTAGGTCATGATTGAAGTTAGAAATAAAAAAGAGACAAATTATGCAAAGGACTTCACGTGACACAGATTAAACAAGAAAAGCTTTTAATGCAAAATCAAATGCATTAAATGAAGAAGATCTGTGTAGCCATGAAGGAACGCTTATCTACACCAAAAAAAAGAACCGCCTCAACAGACACATTCAAGTTCAAATAACGGGCAGATCTATCACAAGGCTATAAATATCAAGTCCTGAGAAGAAAAGAAGTAGAAGAGAGTAGCAATAAGCAAAAAATAAAAAAATAAACGTCAAAACAACCTTACTTTTCTTCTTGTGCAAAAGTTGAATATTAGTGTAAAACTAAGATAGCCAATCTTAGTGAGTGTAGAAATCATTTTATCCTCGCTGTGAGAGTTACATACACACACAAAACACATTCTTGTAAAACTAGGGTTGAAAAGCTTAGTGAGTGTTGAAACCATTTCATTCTCTCTGTGAAGTTACAAACCCACTCAAAACAACTATCGTCTGTAAAGCCTGAAGAGGCTAGCGAAAGAATACTTGGGGAACCAGAAGTGGTTTAAGAATACTAACGTCAGCAAGTGAAGTTGACAAACCAGGAGTGGTTGAGAATACTTGGGGAACCAGAAGTGGTTTAAGAATACTAGCGTCAGCAAGTGGATTTAAATATACCATGAAAATATAAATTATATGATACCTAAGCTACCTTTAGACTATTGGACTATCGAACTAGATTATTGGACAATTGAAATAAAATATGATCAAAAGAATAAAATATGATAAACTTCTGTAATTAGTTGCATCATGAGTCAATGAATGTTATATCATGCAATGATGTCATTGACTTGACTCACAAAGATATGCATGTGGCGCCATAAGGAAGTTTCATTTATCATCACCAGTGACCCAAAGGTACACCTTATTACAACTGTCGGTGACCCTAAGGTACACCTTATTAGCATATCACAACTGTCGGTGACCCTAAGGTACACCTTGTTAGAATCACCGGTATGCGGCCTCAGCGGCACACCTAGAATTCATATATGCATATGATGCATATCATACATTCATTGACTCATGATGCAACTAATTACAGAAGTTTATCATATTTTATTCTTTTGATCATATTTTATTTCAATTGTCCAATAATCTAGTTCGATAGTCCAATAGTCTAAAGGTAGCTTAGGTATCATATAATTTATATTTTCATGGTATATTTAAATCCTTAAGTAAACTAGGAAACTTAATAGAAAATAAATGAAAATAAGGAGGCTCGGCCTTCCATTTAGATGATATATTCCAATTTATAACTTAATAGGAGGCTCAGCCTTCCATTTGGAGAAACAACTTTATGCTAAGTTGTCCAAATGTGACTTTTGGCTAGAGGAGGTGAGTTTCTTAGGACATGTAATTTCGAGTAGGGGTATAGCAGTGGATCCATCTAAGGTTGAGGCTGTGCTGAAATGGGAGACACCTAAATCAGTTATTGAGATTAGGAGTTTCCTTGGAATGGTTGGATACTGTAGAAGATTCATAGAGGGATTCTCTAAATTAGCATTGCCCTTGACAAGCTTGACTAGGAAAGGAGTTGTGTTTGTATGGGATAGTAAATGTGAAGATAGTTTTCGAGCCCTTAAGGAAAAATTGACTAGTGCACCTGTTTTAGTATTGCCTGATCTTAGTAAGACTTTTGTGGTTTACTGTGACGGTTCTAAGATGGGTTTGGGTGGAGTGTTAATGCAAGAAGGAAGGGGCGTATCTTATGCATCCAGACAATTGAAGGTACATGAGAGGAATTACCCCACCCATGATCTTGAATTAGCAGCTGTGGTATTCACACTTAAGATTTGGAGACATTATTTGTATGGTTCAAAATTTGAGGTGTTTAGTGATCATAAGAGTCTTAGGTATTTATTTGACCAAAAAGAATTAAATATGAGGCAAAGGAGATGGTTGGAGTTCCTTAAGGACTATGATTTTGATCTTAATTATCATCCAGGAAAAGCTAATGTGGTAGCTGATGCCTTGAGTAGGAAATCTTTGCATTTGTCTTCTCTTATGATTAGGGAGATGGACCTTTTGACTCAATCTAGAGACTTAAGTCTGACTTGTGAAGTGACTTCACCACCGACATCCTCAGCCTCATGTTGATCATATGCATCATAAATTAAATATATACAAGAATAACAAGGGAGTGAGAAACTTCTCACCCAGTTTTAGATGTAGAAATAACAGTTAAATAGCACACACACATACACAAAAGGTATAATCAATTTCACATATATGCTCATATATCATGCAATGATGTCATTGACTTGACTCACAAAGATATGCATGTGGCGCCATAAGGAAGTTTCATTTATCATCACCAGTGACCCAAAGGTACACCTTATTACAACTGTCGGTGACCCTAAGGTACACCTTATTAGCATATCACAACTGTCGGTGACCCTAAGGTACACCTTGTTAGCATCACCGGTATGCGGCCTCAGCGGCATGCTTGAAGTTATCCCAGCTTACTTGGGTTCCTGTAGCTATTATTCTTTGCCATGCACTTTGCCACCAAATCCCAGCTTCTCCAGAGAGCATGAAGGTAGCCAAAGTCACCTTCTGTATCAAAGGACATCCCATAGCTTGGAATATCTTTTCATTTTCAAAAATCCAATTAGTAGCTCCATCAGGATTATAACCCCCACGAAAGCTTGGCGGGTTATTTCGTTGGAATCTCTCTAGCCAATCTATCTCTGGTCGTTGGTTCATATTAGTAAGAGCCTGAGCCATTGCTTCTAGAGCATTAGCGATTGCCTGATCGTTTCTACCTCCTGCCATTGTTTTTCTGTCCTCCTTGAAAAGTTAACAATTATGCTTTAAAACAACAATTTTAATCATTTTAACATATCAATAAGTTCAACAATCAATTTACTACACCATTCATCTACCAAACAAGCATAGCAGACTCATAACTCACGACCGATTGAATCGACCTGCTCTGATACCATTAAATGTGACACCCTTACTACCCCAACACATATATTGTAATAAATCTTTCAATTACAGTAAAAGGGTTCACATGAGAAAATTCAACAACTACATTAATAGAAATATCAAACATAAAATACAAGAGTTTCTAAAATTGTTTTCAAAATAATATTACAGTACCAAATTCACATAAATATTTCGTCTTAAAAATCTTCTCCCCGATGTCACAATATCAGAGCATTTCCCAAAATAAAACTATTGGCATCCTATATGCCACTTGCAGTTGGATCTTCTCCACCTAAAATATCCACAATTTATACGGTGAGAAAAGAAAATATCTATATGCAAAGTACATCCAAACACACCATATTAAAAAGTTCATCATATTTCTTTATTTAATAAAATATTTACGAGCATGTACCCTAATTTATCAATCCATCACAATATTTTTACCTTTCTTCATTCACATCAATATAACAATTATTTCAACATCTATAATTCATGTCAATCTCACAATTAATAATATCATTTCCATGTCCATCATTCACAATTAACACTATGCCAAGACATCGCCACATCTGACACAAGTGATACGGGTTAATTGCCTCACTCAACCCACACCAGACCAGGGTCACGCCCTCCCTGTAGCATCACTTACCCAAGGGTCGTGCCATCCCTAGTCTTTTGATGTGAGACATCACAATCACAATCAATATCTCAACCATACAACATCTCATCTTATTATTAAAATTTATAACACGTATATAATTCCATATAACAAATAAACTTAACAAAGTAGGGTTTACATACCCCTCAAGCATATTACATCAATATCATTCATTCTTAACAAGTAACATAGCAATAACCTTCATTAACATAAAAGTTAATAGAATAACAGTAAAATCCCTAATTATTCCCAAAATCTAGCTCACCGCATTTTCCTTATAATTCATTCTTCCTCCCAGATCATCATTCCTACACTTTGGCATATTTATAAACCTCAAGTAAAGTAAGAAGTTTAAAAGAAATAACGGGGAATAAGGAGGCTTAGCCTTCCATTCGGATAAATTCCAATTTATAAATTAATAGGAGGCTCAGCCTTCCATTCAGATAAATTCCAAATTATAAATTAATAGGAGGCTCAGCCTTCCTCTACCCAATTCCCTCATGTACTCTACATATAAATAATCCCCTTTTCTCCCGTACCTGGATGAATAGGAACTTGGGCAGAACCTCCTCCTCTTTTTCTTAAACCGGGACTGGAACTAGAACAGAACCTCCTCTATCCTCCTCCTCTTTTTACAACCTAAGCAAAACCTCCTCTCTTACTCTCCCTTTCTATCTCTCTAGAATTTCCTTCTCTCTAAACTTTCCTTCTCTCTAGTTATGAATTTTCAAAATCCCTAGGCTCCTATTTATAGAAATTATGAAGTTACTATTCATCAGTTACTATTCCTTATAATAATATTATAAGTTACTATGCAGGTTACTATGCATGTTACTATGCATTATTATATTCGAATTAATAAATTTGGAATTCAAATTTTGAATTCCGCAGCCCCCCTCCGTAGCAGGCGCAACCATTTACTGTGCATGTGCATAGTAAAATACTATTCATAAATACGTAAATAGTAGCGCAACCATTTATTGTGCATGTGCATAGTAAAATACTATTCATAAATACGTAAATAGTAAAATATGTGAATAGTAAAATACGTGAATAAAATACTTATTCACATAATAAATACATAAAAATAACACTTTTCATTGAATAAAATTTGAGATATTACAGTGTCTACTCAATAAAAGGGAAAATATTTCATTAATTTATAGTATTTAATATTTTTTTTTTCTATTTTTTTAATTAATTAAAAATATTTTAAAAAATATAATTCATGTATGAGACAAATAGAAAAAAGAAAATGATCTTATAAAAAAGGGAAAATTGCACTCATTTTTCATAAGTGAGTTAAAGTGAGAGAATGAAAAAAAATAAAAATCAATTCATATTCTATCAATCATATATATGTTTATCCTTCATTTTTGAATTACATATAATGTTTTGTCTGTATGAAATTTTTTATTGTTTTTCAATTTTGAAAATAATAATTTGACGTATGATATTTAGACTATAATTTAGGAATTAAAATTGAATAAGAGATCAAGTCTCATTTAATTATTAACACTTATATTAATAATATATTTTCTTTTAATGATGTACAAATGATATTATCTTATATAAGGGTTTATATGTGTCAATTAGATAAATAACAGGGGAGATTAATGTTCACTTAAAAATTAGAGGAGAGACATGTGTCATTTAAAAAAATATCAAGAGAGATTAGTACAATTTTTCCTATAAAAATGACAACAATAAAATAAAGAAGGTCTTTTATATATAAAGACACCTTTCTAATCTTTTATTCTCTTGGTGTAGGATAAGTAGGTTGTATTTAGATAAAAACGTAATAAATTATTTTCTAACCTAATATTAGCTTTAAAGTTAAATTATACTTTTAGTCTTTTATTTTTTTTATTGATATACAAATTTGGTTCCCTAATTTTAAAAAAGAGAATTTTAGTCTCCTAATTTTAAATTTGCAAAATTTTATTTCTTAGTTAATTTGACATCTATTGATCATTAAGTTTTAATATTGACTCATGATTTATCATTAATTAAGTGACTTGATATTTAGTAATATAAAATTTTAAAATAAAAAATAAAAAGCATAGAAATGAGATTTAACAATAAAATAAATATGAATCATCTATTAAAATAAATAAAAGTAAACAAATTTACTTACCTATTTTTTTTAATTTTTAAATACTATATCATTAAATGTCACAATCACTTAAATAATAATAAATCATGGATCAATGTTGAAATTTAATGGTCAATGATGATTAAAATGATGATATGACCAAAATTTTATTTATTTATTTTTTAATTAGAAGAACTATATTTCTCTATTTTAAAATAAAAAAATTAAAATTACAAATTAGAAGTCCAAAAATTCAACTCAACTTTGATTTCAACTCTTGATCTTTTCTTTAATCATTTAAAATTTGAAAAGTAATACAAGTGATATTAAAAATTAAAAATCTACTTAATACCTCTTTACCGGGATGAAAAAAAAAATATACTTCCTTTTAAAAAAATTAAATAATTTAAACTGCCACTTTTGAAAATGTAATAACATTACTATGTGTAAAAAAAAAAAAAAATAGAACATTCCTTGGAACAAATAGTACTGTAATCAAGGCCTTAAGTTTCCTTAATATTTGGGCCATATCATGGTCCTTAAGTTTGACCCGACCCGACCCAAGACATGCACATGTATAAATAAAATCTCCTCGTGGTGTTTCATCTTCGTTTCGAAAATTCAATTTTCATTTACCGCCAAACGCTATCTCACTCACTGCCATGGAAGCAGAAGAACACTTTCAATCTCACGGTATCTCTCTCTCTCTCTCTTAGGGTTTCGATTCGGAATGCTTTAGCTCATGAAAACAATAACTAAAATTCTTCTTCTACCTTTTTTTCTCGTTACTTTACGAATTGAATCATTCTAAGGATAACTACTGTGCTAGGGTTTCGTTCAACGTGATTTCTGCTAATTCTAGTTTCGGTTTTGTCTGATTCCGTTATTTTTTTTTTTAACTGAACATACAGCTTCTTCGGTTGAAGGCATGGAAGAAGTGGTGGCAACGGTAAGCGGCTACCATGGCTCCGAGCGATTCAATCTCATTAAGCTGATTTCACACGCCGGCGCCAATTACGTTGGCGCAATGTCGAAATCTATAACGCATCTGGTCAGTTTTTTTTTTTTGGGTAGAGAGGGATAGAGAGCTTAAATTCGATGGTGGATTTTGGTGCGCAATATCGTAATCGAAATACAACTGGTGAATTTTGCATGTTTGAGTGAGAGAGAGCATAATTCGATGGTGAATTTTTGTGCGCAATGTCGAAATCCGATAACACATTTGGTGAGTTTTGTGTGAGTGTGAGAGGGAGAGAGGGAGAGAGGGAGCTTAATTCGATGGTGAATTTTGGTTGTGTCCAGATTTGTGTGTTTAGTGATATGTTTCCTGTTTCTACTTGTTAAAAGAAAACAAATATGAGGGTGAGTTTAAACGGAAGAAGAGGGTTAGTGAATGAATGAATTGATTACTGTAAGCTTTCGTTGATGAAGTGTTTGATGATTGTTTGTTTTTGTGTTGGAGTGATCAGGTGTGTTGGAAATTTGAAGGAAAGAAATATGATATTGCACGAAAGTTTAGAATTCTAATAGTTAACCATCAATGGATTGAAGACTGCATAAAAGAAGGAAGGCGTGTTCCAGAAGATTCTTATACATTGCAAAGGTGAGTTTGCTATCTTTTCCCTCCTTATAGCATAATTAGGCCAGAGTGTAGTGGCTTTTACAGAGTTATGCCTTTTTGAAAGAAAAGAATACATGGTGTTTGATTTCATTTTAGTCAGAATTTAATATCATTATCATGCTTGTTGAATTAAAATGAGTTGAAAGCGCATGGATCGATTAATTTGATATGGCAAATTTTGTTTTAAATTTTGTAATGGCTTAAATTGGAAGTTGTGTTAGAGATACGAAACCATTCATATACCTCAATCTTAACCCAACAACTTAAACCCTGGGGAAAGTTACATTGGCATTTAACATGGTATTAGTCCCACAACTTTTGAGAAAGTTAGTCATTAACAGTTTTGATATACTATTTTCTGGATATTTGATGTCATATGACGAAAGTCTTTGTTGTGGACTCGGAACTTTGCTGATGCTTGCTGCTAGTTTCTCAAAGTTGGCATCATTGATCATATTAACTAGTAAATGATTATTGTGTTTGAAAAATCTAGGGTGCAATTACTTGGTTGTACAGGAGTTTACTGGTTCTTATTTCCTTATATATAATTTGTGGAGTAAAATTTGGACAGTATTTGGTTTTTAAGTTCACTTGTCATCATTATTATTTTCAGTGGACATGAAGTAGGGCCATTGTTATTGGAAGTTCCCCTCATTGTTCGATCCAGTAGCTTGACAAAGAATAAACTGGTCAGTGACAAGTTACATGATATTGGCTCTGGAAGGCAAAATACCAACTTCAATTCTGGAGCTTCCGGAACTTATGTTTTAGAAGATTCTTGTTTAATGAAAAAGGTAAAATAGTATCTCTGCTCTCCGTTCTCCTCTTGGTCACTTCCAATCTTTATGATGTACACTATAAGTGTTTCTATCATTCTATGTATGTTATGATTCAAAAGCATGTCGCCTCATTTTTATGAAAGGGGCACAACTTTCACAACTTGATATAAGGAGTCATTAACATCCATGTGAACAGTTGATAATTAACCATCAACTCAAATTAATTGTTATTTACACACCTAGGGCAATGGGTACATTTTAAATTTATACGTATTTCTGATGGTATCAGGTCATGTTTCTGATAACATTTCTTTGTATTGCTTAATAAATTAAAAAGTACTTCTGGGTAGTTACCACTTATGGGTTCTGTAGCGGAGATGGGATTGTTTTCTTCTATAGATTTGATTCATTGTCAAAGTTGCGTGAGTTGCGACTTTTCTGATATTTTGGCACCAAACGGTTATTTTTAAATTTGTAGCCAGTATCACGTATCTGTCTACAAACTTGAATATATCTATATTTTTTCAGCATGCAACATATGTAGTTTATTTTATGCAAAATGCTCAATTAAAGAAAAATGTGTCATAAGTATGGACATTAGTGAATACTTTTAGGCAGATAATGCAACTATCTCTTAATCTTTTTCTCATTGCAGGTGCTTTATAAAGTACTTGCATATGCTATACTCTTGAATATAGCATTATGGTTACATGTGTGTTTTATGTATAATTATAAAATGAAAGTGAAGGTTGTTTCGAGCATATCCATCTACAGGCTTTATAATTGTTGATGCACACTTTGTTATGTTGGCAGACCAAGTATAAATGAATATTGAAATAGTATTTGTTCTTTTGGAATGCTCGTTAATCTTTTTTATTTTCTCTGCATTTCCCATTTTTTAAGCATGAGGAGTCAAGTTCATATTCGTCTAGACTGTCAAGGAAAGGAAAAAGGGATATTTGCAATGGTGAGGGAGCCAGTACTGTGGCTGGACCTTCTCGTAAAGGAAAAAGACTTGCAAGAAATCTTGTTGATGAAGTGGTGTTGGAACCTTCAATTTTGGATTTAAGCCCAGATGACCGCTTTTTTAGGATGGATAGACTGCAAACTGATGCTGCAGCTACCTCTAGCCTTTCTGGTGGTGTCAACAATAACATTATTCTAGAAAATGGTGAAGGTCCTGATGCTGGATTAAGTAATCAAAGTAGAACTATCGATGGAGGTTCAGATAATATTGAACAGATCAGAGAACCAAATCATATATCTACACCTAGAAATTCAAATTTGTTTGTAGAAGATCCCCTTCCTATGACACGAACATCAATTGATTTATGTTCCAGTGATGATGAAAAATTCACGGATGGTGATCAGATTGATAATGTTGCAGGCTTACCTACTTCAACAGAATTGTCATGTGTTATATGTTTCACAGATTTCAGCTCAACACGGGGGATTTTGCCATGTGGGCACCGATTCTGTTTTCCATGCATCCAGAGTTGGGTTGATCATAGGGTATGCCTTTTCTTTTTCTTTTCTATTATTTTCCACTGTTACGAGTAAAAGCCTATTAAATGAGAAGTATAACCTTCTCTTCAGCAGGCCGTTTTCTTTTGAATAGATATCAAAGTTGCCCTCTATTTTTTCAATCCTAATTCCTATCCAAGACAATGTAATTTTTAGCTTTCATTCAACCAATTTTAATTTGGTTTCTGATTTCTCATTGGGAATTTGAGGCTCTGCCTAATTGATTTTGTTGTGCCTTTTTTTCTTGATTCAAACCTTGTGTAAATATTTATGAATTTTGTCTGGTCTTACTGATGATGTTTCCAAAAGGTCGTATTTAAAGATTTGTATGGATTGCCTCTACCTTGTTTGTCCTGAATAGCTCATTAGCACTAATGTCATTCGTATATTTCTTTCATTCTCATAATTGCTTTTCAATATTTACAGACTAAAATGGGAAAAACATCAACCTGCCCTTTGTGCAAGGCACGTTTTGTGATGATTAAGAAAGTTGAGCATGCAGCCACTGCTGATCAAAAAGTGTACTCCCAGACAATCCCATGTGACAATTCAACCTCGGATATTTTTATCCCCATGGATCAAGAATTACAAGTTAATATGTTTGAGGTATGCTTATTCATTGAACTATATTAGTTGTACTATACAAGGTGTTATTTTCATATTAGTGGAAATCAAATAGAGGATGAGGCTTTACTCAAATGGTAAGATTGTGTTACGTTGTGACCTAAAGGTTATGGGTAAAAATCCTAGAAACAATCTTTCTCTTTTTGAATCTTTTTAATTATGGGGATAAAGGTGCATATACTTTGGAGTAATTTATTGTGGGAATTTGTGCTTAAAATTATTAGACACTATTTAATATATATATAAAAAGAGGGATCCATTATGATTATCCATCGATTTGAATTTATGAAATGAAGTGAACCAATCCTTCTTCTATATATATATAGATAGAGAGAGAAAGAGAAGAGAGATCTGTTTACTTCAAGACTAAGTTAATCTAAATTTATTCCGTTCGATAACTCATGTTCTATATCAAATTTTAATGTTTCAATCGTTAAATTTTAAATTCTTAATATATAGATTAAATTTGTAAAATTTTAAAAAATTTGAAAACTACTTGATATTTTGTTTCATTAATTAAAATCAACATATAAAATATTTTTATGATTATCCGTTAATTTAAATAATGAAACAAAGTATCTAATGATTTTTAAAATTTTAAAAATTTATAAATTTGATCTATGTATTAAAAATTTTAAATTCAACGATTTTATCATTGAAATTTGATGTAAAATATGAGTTATTGAACGGAATAAGTAAGTAGATTTATTCTTGAAATAAACATATCGTTTTGAGAGAGAGAATAAGAAAGAATTGGCCAGAGATTGACACAGGGAAGACTGTGAAGCATATTGGTTTAACGTAGAATAAGTGGTTGGTAGATTATTATATAATAACGGTTTTGGTTCGTTTATATTTCAGACGGTTCAAACTTTAAAAATATTGAGTGCATGCTATTCAGTGAAAGCCTGTTATAGGGTGATCTAGAGGAATTTAATGGCTCTCATGCTCTTTCTTAACTTGGAAGGTTTGTATATATCTAGCAGTTTAATTGGTTGTGCTACAACCATACGGTGGAAGTTAAAGAAATCTTTATCCGGCCAAAAAAGATAATATCACGTGAGCTGGCGACTTCTGTTTTATTAGGAACGCTTATGTGTTGCCTTTTTTGGGCCCCCAACATTTAGATCATTTTAATAGATTTGCCTAGATTGTTAAGGGCTCTTGTTTGTGTAATAAAACAAAATCATCACTGGCAGCCTTATCTATGATTTGGTAATGTAGGATTTCAGTCATAAAATATTTTTGCGAATTGTCCTATATTAGCCAGACTATATATAATTCCCATGATGCATTAGCTTATAACTGTATTAAAATTTAATGGTTGATTAGCATGGTTGAATGTGCCGATAATGCACCAATAAGAGCCCAGGAAAAAAGATATCTGAATTGAAATGACACAATAGGTTGCTTTTATTTTGTGAATTTACATTATGATAACTTCCCTAAATGTTCCCGTCATTAATGGCTGCACTGTACTTCTTTCCATAGAGAAGGAAAATACTGAGAGCAAGAGTTACTGTTCAATTTTGAGTTTATAAAAAAATCACTTTTTCGAAAGCTTACAATAAAAGAAAAAGTGTCTTAGTATCTTCTATTATGCAGATCGTGTCCAAATTTAGTAAACAATTCTGCAAAGAACTGTTGGCATGTTGCTGTGGTAGGGCATCTATATTAGATTGGTTTGCTTCATATATTTTCTTAAAACTTTGTACTTTTGATAACATGTTCGAATAGTTCATCGTTGTCCATATTTTGATTGGAAGTTTATACACATTTTAATATGATTTGTGTCGCTTTGTGGTTTGTCTTTTGCTTATGCAGTTCTCACAGGTAGGCGCCTGTGTAGTTTGCCGTGGTCGAGAACCAGAGGATCTCCTTGAGAGTTGTGATGTTTGCCGGTTTCGAAAGATCCATTCCTATTGCATGGACCCTCCTCTACGGCCATGGACTTGCACTCCCTGCAAGGAACTTAGGAATGTTTATCGTAGTAACCACTCATATTAGTGTGCATCTTTTTATTCAGTGCAACTCTTTGGAGTCCCAACCATGTCACCTGATGAAATCCATTGTGATATGCTGCAAATCTAAATCCAAACTCTACTCGTTGCATTTTTAAATGACTTAATTCTCAACAATAAAACTATGAAAATGTTAACTATGATTGGATTGCTAAGTTAATTATCATAGCTTTTTTAAACATTTTTTAATTAAATTTGATTTGATTTTGTTTTAGTGTTCATTTCGGAGTAATCCAATCCTTAGATTTAGCGTGATGAGTTGAAAGTGTTTAATTGAGTTTCATTCTAGAATTCTATAAGATGATAAAGTGAGTCAATTCATTTAAAATAAAATGAGACAAATTGATTTATCAAAAAGTGGGACACTATAAGTTAGTCCATCAAATAAAATGGATTGAAAAATGCAAATCACACTTATCACAGTGATGAATTTGCAAGTTGACTTATTTAATAAATTGGTGGGTTAAAAATAATAAATTGACAAGTTGATATATTTTTTATTTATCTAATTCTTTTACAAAAATTTCAATTGAAATATTTTAATATATATTATCATTTTAACTTATATTTATTATTATTTGTAAAACTAACTATAAGTGTTATATTTTTCATGAAACGGAATAAAGTAATATATATATATATATTATTAAAATATTTATATATGAAAATGTATTATTAAAAAATGTGACAGCTTTGGCTTAACATCAACAGTGTATGACAGAGTCGTACTAACTTCTTGGACTTGGGACCGATCACAACTCTCTTTCTTGAACTTCTGCAAAACCATCATCATTGTTTAAGGTATATTGTATTAGTATGTCAACCAGTTGAATATGTGGTTTCAAAATCTTAGAAAATTTCAGCATCCTTCAAAATAAAAGCAATGAATATATTGAAAAGAGTTATGCTATAGCCTCTGAAACAGTTGTCCGAAATATCGTTCGAAACTTTAAAATATTAATATTTTTTAATAAATTTATTATAAAATAATTATTTAATTTAATATTTTATAATTTAAATTATTATTTTAATGATTCAGAATTAATTCCGCACACGTTTTTGGAATTTAAATCATTTTCCTTTTGAAAAACTTTTAAAGAAAGTGGATTAACGAGTTAAATCTGTCATATTAATGAGTTTGGTAATACAGATTAGATGAATTGATTGATTGATTTGTTGAATTTAACTTACCAAAATTAAGTGATTGACAAGTTAATTTATCGACTTCAACTGACATTCTCATATTTTAGATTTTAATAATTATGTCCAATTGCATGTGTGCATGACCATGAAAGAAACACAAACATACATATTTATTGTCTTGTTTATCGTCCAGTAATCTTCATACCTATCAATTATCTTTCTCTACCAAATATAGTATGTATCAAATGTGTCCTCAAAATGCTTTTATTTAAACCATGTCAATTGGTAATGCAACTTGATTGATAATTTAAGATGTTAAATAATTGTACATAATTTGGGTCAAATCTTTCTGAGGGATTAAGGTGGGTTATAATAAAATACGGTATGAATAACTTTCTTGTTACATTATCCCGTTTCATTTAAGTACATTATTTTTTTTTTCCCTTGCCATGAGTTTCTTTCCATTCACTGGCTTAATACTGTCTTTACTGTTGACATGATACATTTTTGCATGAGAATCAGATACTGATATCTCACTACAGAAATTATTTTCATGACTTATGAACGTAGGAGAATGTCTAATCATTTGTTGTATCTGTTGATGGATTGAGTTCGAGAATTTTTTACTAAAATAATTTTTTTTAAAAAAAAATTAACTAAATCAGTATCTGTACCACTTTATACCCAAATAGAACTTTTTAGTGTTCATGTTCAGAATTTGGTTCCCGAGAAACCGAATTCTGAACTTCAATTTTTTTTTTAGCTCAGAATTCGGTTCTTGGGGAACCGAATTTTGAGAAGTGTTAAAATTTTTTTTTTCTTTTCTGTTTGTAGTTCGGGCTGTGGGTTAATGTTGCAACCGGAATGCCCCGTTCTCCAAGCAGAACGGGCCGTTCTGCTTGCACGAATAATCTGTTATTTTTGAAACTGGAACGTCCAAGCAGATGATCCGTTTTGATGCATTCGTCATGTGTGTATTTTTACATCCGGAACGGGCCGTTCTGAATGGAGAACGGGCCGTTCTCCTTGCAGAACGGCCCGTTCTGCAAGGAGAACGACCCGTTCTGCAAGGAGAACGACCCGTTTTCCATTCAGAACGGTTCGTTCCGGTTCTAGTTTTACACCATTCTCAAGTCCAAAAACGCAAAAAAAAAAAAAAATTTAATAGCTCAGAATTCGATTTTCCGGGAACCAAATTCTAAACGTGAACAGTAAAAGGTTCTATTTGGGTAAATAAAGTGGTACAGATGCTTTTTTGGTAAATTTTTTTAAAAAAAAATTTATTTTAGTAAAAAATTCTGAGTTCGACGCCCATCAGTCATCACTTAAGCATGATGAATTCGGAGCGATATAAAATGATACATCCTCCGAAAAATTTTAGCCAAATATTAAAATAATAAAATTAAAAATATTTTATTTAAAATATTTTACAAACACAAATGATTGAATTTGGAACCTAATTCAGAACTCTGATTTGGAATGATAGCATCACTCCGATATAAATATTGTGAACGTATTGAATTCAAGAGATTCATTGTATCAAGTGTTGTTCGTCGAACTTTTGTATCATAATTCAACCAGAATTTTCTAAGGTTTCATGAACCTACTGGCTGGCTGGGTCGCTGGTCCCCACTCTCCGAAAACAACATTAATGTGTTTCCATTCCATGGCTCCCCTGTAATATTGAAATGATATTTATAAAAAAAAATAATAAAAAAATATCTTGAGTCCCATAATCACAAATTTTTATCACAACAATTCATCTTTTTAGTTATTTTTTCCTGTGTCACCTTTTTTATCTCCCTCGTATCAATGCTTCATTTTTATGAGGGTTTTTTTAGGGATGTTAGATCTGTGTAAGATAGATTACCGTTCTGAATATTCTTTCTGATGTTCCCTTTTGTGTCGGATTAATTGTTGATTGTTTTGCTTTCAATGTGCATCGTTTCTGTAGCCTTTTGGCTCTTTATGTGGTGTGGGCCTACAAGAAAGGAACAAAAGGAGAGGGCACAATCTAGGGTGATACCCTCGATTTTTGGCTTTGCCTTCTTCGTGTGCCTTGAGGTTCTAGAATGCACATGCTAGGGTTAACATGTCTTGACCCTTTATGAGTAATTTTATCCTTTAATTTAACATTGTAAGAAGTGTTTTAAACATTCTCACTAGTTACATAAGACTAATTGGACAATAGTTAAGTAACTTTGTAGGCTTTTATAGAGCTTTAAAACATTTTTGACTTTGATGAGTTTTCAATATCTAACTCGTGTAAACTTTGATAATGTATTAAAAAAAATTATATAAAAGCTTTTTAGAGTCATCTTTCAATGACAACATATATAGTTGTTTGATGAGAACAATTTAAATATTTCGAAAAACCATTTTTTATATTTTATTTTTATCTTTATTTCAATTTTTTTAAAACAATTAATAGTTAAAAATCACCTTCACAAAATATAAATTATTTGTCAAATTTAAAAAACAACTTATATATAAAAAATGAAAATTATGAAAACTCTAATAAGAATTGATGGGGTTATTTTTATTTTATTTGTCTGAAGGGATATTTTATAAGAGTTATTTTTATCAGAGGAGCATCGTATAATTTTATTCATGAGTCTCCATTTATAGAGAAAATTTGTTATACAAAATCAAATATTGATATTATCCAATTCTAAAAATAAGGAAACAAATCCTAAAATAATCAAAACAAATTAAATCTAAATATTTGAAATATAATTTTCTTAAACATATTTAGGCATATTCCCAACACACCTCCTTGACTGAATATCTTTATCACCTAATTTAAATTTGAATTTCAAAATTTGCCATTTCTCTTTTTGATTAGTTTCTTCTTTTTGTGATTTTTGTTGCAATCCTTCTTGAGTGGGACCACTTTAACATCTATCTCGAACTTCTCTTTTGAAGGTGATTTTTTATTATCTTCATTCTCCTCTTGATCATCAAACTTCTTTTGAAGACATGCATCTTTGTGCTCTTCACTTGTATCTTCATTTATAATTGGCTTCTCCTTCTCCAAATTTAAAGCAAAACTTTTGCCTTTCATATGGACATTAAATACTTCTTTGTTGTGTATATCTTTAATCACACAATTTTTATCTTTAAATAATACTTTATAGCCTTTTCCCAACAACTGAGCAATACTTAACAAACTTTGATTAATATCAGGAACATATAAAACATTAGATATTAATTTCAAACCTGAATGACTTTTTATAACCACTATTCCTTTTCCTTTTACTGTAAGGTGTGCTCCATTCCCCATTTGGACTTTAGAGATATTAGTTTTGTTGAGTTCTTTGAAGAGTTCTCGGTCATAAGTCATATGGTTTGTACAACCACTATCAATAATCCAAACTTTTGAGGATTTTTTGGTCATAAAGCATGACGTTGAAAGTATTTGTTCTTCTTCCTCTTCTTGTTGATCTTCAACAATGTTGGCTTCTTCTTGTTGCTCATGAGATTTGCATACATGTTTTAGGTGTCCTAATTGTCCCCAGTTGTCACATTTTAAATCTGGCCTCCACCAACATCTCTATTGTGGATAATTAGTCTTTTTGCAATAAGAACATGGTGGAAAATTTTGAGTGTTATTATTTTGACTTTTCTCTTGGAACAATTCCTTCTTCTTGTTTTTGCCACCATTGTTATTCTTCCATTTGGCTAAATATACACCCTCTATAGATCCTTCTTCTCTCATAAGCCTCCTTTATTCTAATGCTTGCAATGCATGTAACACCTCTGCCAAAGTGATCTTACTCAGATCCTTTGTGTTTTCCAAAGCCGCCATTGAAGCTTCATATCTTTCAGGTATAGTTACTAGAATTTTTTCAACAATTCTAGAATCAAGAAATTGCGTTCCTAGTAATCGTACCTTATTAGCAATGCCATGCAATTTGTCAGAGTATTGTTTGATTGTCTCAGTCTCCTTCATTCTTTGTATTTCAAATTCTCTCATTAAATTTAATACTTGCATGCTTCAAATCCTTTCATCTCCAACATATTCTTCCTTTAGATAATCTCAAATTGCTTTTGCCGATTTGAGAGTCATAATCTTGGTGAAAACATTTTGTGAAGCACAAGCAAAGAGACAACTTTTTGCCTTTGCCTTCTTGATTTTCTTTTCCTTGTGAATTTTCATTTGGGCTACGGTAGGATTGTATGGCAACGCGGAAACATCATAATCTTCTTCTACAGCCCAGAGATCTAAAGTTTCTAGGTATGCCTCCATTCTCACCGCACAAAGATCATAACTTTCTCCATCAAAAATAGGTGGGGAAATTTGTGAAAAGTTTGTTTCTGCTTCCATCTCCAAGATCTTAACCTTAGCTCCAGATACCAATGATAGGGTTATTTTTATTTTATTTGTCTGAGGGAATATTTTATAAGAGTTATTTTTATCAGAGGAGCATCATATAATTTTATTCATGAGTATCTTTTTATAGAGAAAATTTGTTATGCAAAATCAAATATTGATATTATTCTATTCTAAAAATAAGGAAACAAATCCTAAAATAATCAAAACAGATTAAATCTAAATATTTGAAATATAATTCTCCTAAAAATATTTAGGCATATTCCCAACAAGAATGTATAAAATATATATCAATGTCTCACAAACACAAATTAATCATTGATTATCAGTTTTAAAATACTATGTAAATTATATATATGACTAATTTGTTATCATTGAACTAGTTGGTCACTTTTAGTATGACATTTTTACTAATAAGATTTGAATTCAATTCAAAATTTTAATTGAGGGATCTAGATATATAGTTATAATCCTATCAAACATGTTTGTGACAAAACCAACTGTTTGCATTATTTGCATTATAGCACATTTTTATTAGAATAAATTAAAGAAACATAAACACATGTATCAAATTAATTAATATTTATTTTATTTGTATTTATCATTATATTTAAAAATGAATACTTCGTATCAATATTATAATTATAAAAAATAAGTAAATATTTGAAGAATAAGTTTTTTAGCACGACATATTTTAGAAGTTAATATATTTTTTTTTATCAAATATAAGGATCAATCTGAAGATTTGTTGTGTTGGACAATTTAAGGTGTTAATAAGATGTGGGGGAGTGTACGAATGTGGACTTGGTTTTTGAAGGAAACAATGGTGCAAAGTCGTTTTAGGTTCAGAAGTATCTTTGTGCCCACTTTGATGTTTCATTTTCATATGCAAACAATTCATTTCATGCTTTATCCTCCTTTGTCCTCTTTCGTCAACCCCATGTCTATACTTTCACGTGCAGCCCATTGCCACATCAGCATCGTGCTACTTTATTCTGCCACTCACTGACTACGCTATCCACTGCACTGACTCTGCTCAACCTATAATTATATATATATGTTCCTTTATATTTAAGAATTTTAATTTTTAACCCTTGTTTTTTTTTTTTTTTTTTTTTTTAAAAAGTATAACCTTTGATATGTTAGCCCGTGTCTGAATAATTTTTAAGAAATTGTAAGGTAATTTCTTTATAAGCTGCATCATGTTTATTACTGATTATGTGTTTTTATTACAAATTTTAGTAATTTTTATTTAGTTCTTTAATAAGTTTTCTTAAAGACATTTGTTAATCAGATTTATAATTAATTATTACAAGAGAATGAAATTTGAAAATAGCTAACTTCAATGAAAATGGATATTATTAAATTAAATATTAATCATCAAAAATTTTAATATTACGTTATAGCCAACAATTATTAGAAAAGTAAAAATATTTTAATCTTATAATTAAAGCAAAAGAATATCGTGTCGCAAGAAAAACATAACTGATTTTCATGCGAATTATATAAGAAATGATACCTTACAATTTAATATAAATTTATGATATAAAAAAATAAAAAATATTTTGCATAAAATTGAAATAAGGCTATTTTATAGTGTCTTGCCCAATTATGCGTTATCTTATTACATCAAATTTTCAATTTTATGTAAGTTACTTTTTACGTTTATAATTCCTCTTACAAGTCAGTTTATAAGATTGAATTATCCACATTTCTAATAATAATATATAATAAATAGGCCTTTATTTTGCTATCTATTTTCCGTTTTCAGATTACTTCTAATTTTTAAGTCCTAATAAATGTATTTATGTATTAATTAAGAAAAAAAATATAAACATTTTGTAGTGTTTGGTAGGATAAAAAAATAGTTTAGAAATAAAGAAAATAAAAATAAACAAATTTTCGTATAACGAGGGTGGACCCTTAGGGTTGGAAGAAGGGGCAACAGTCTCGGACTCATCATTGACGGCTTCTTGGCCAGAATAAATTAAAAAAATTAAAATTACTGAAATAAATGAATTAAAAAATTAATTAATAAAATAAATTATTTTTGTCACGTAGGATATAAAAGGTGAAAAAATGTCACAATATAGGATGTTTTCTTCATTGAGGTTTTTGACGTACGTCTTTTGCATGACATTTTTGGTTAACGAAAAATGTCATCATGGTGGATGTTTTTTGTGCAAGCTTTTGAAACTAAAAGCGTCACCATGGTTGACGTCTTTTGCGTGACATGCATGGTGTTCTTTCATTGAAACTAAAGACATCACTATGTTAGATGTCTTCTATGCATGGTTAGGGTGAGAATCTTGACAAGGCTTTTGTTACATGCATTTGGTTAAAAAATATCATTAGGGTAGACGCTTTGCATGTAGTAGAAAATGTCTCCCTAGTTAACATTTTGCAAGAATCTTGCCCCGTGAAGGTCCTTAAGTCCCCTGTGATTCTCATGTTGCATTCCCGTGAATCTTTAGTCTCATTTGCGTGGCTCCCATGAATTTCCTTTGCATAGTAGCATTCATTATAAATAAGTATATGAGGTTTGCATTTTTCATCTTTGTATCTCAACTATTCATTGTTCATATATCCATTTCATCTCTTAATATTTTTGTTAATATTTTTGTGTGTCGTAAAGTCTACTTTCATTTTGAAAATGTCTTTTATTTGCTTATTCTATTATAATGGTAGTAGAATTAACAATGAGTAAGGTTACATTTTTACAAGTGGTACGAAAATAATTCGCATAAGTACTAGAGTTGAAGACTTGTCCGAGAAAAGCGTACCCTCAAGTAATCGCAAAATATAAGATCGGATATATCGTTTCATTTGTTGCATGTTGTGAACATGCATGAAAACATCAAAAAGGTATTGATCAACCCAACTCAGTTTTAGCCTTCCACCTTTAACTACAGTTGGTGGTAGTGTAATTTCAAACAAATCTTCAACAAGTGAAACTCATCTATATGTAAAACAACTAGTAATTGGGTCTCCATGTACCTTAAGACCAAGCAAAATTGAAACATCTTCCAATGTAATTGTACACTCTCTAAATGTCATGTGGAAAATGTGTGTTTCGAGTCTCCATCGCCTAACTAATGCTAAAATTAATTGGTGGTCAATAGGAAAGTATGACATTTATGCTGCTCCTAACATCCCTGCTCATGCAAGATAAGGTCTCACTTTGTCAAGAATTGACCCATCTCGATGACCACTTTTGGTAGTTCTTATAATATGAAGAACTCTATCAAGCTCATCGTTCCATATGTGCTTAGACACGTGAATTGATTGCATAGTCAGCAAAGAATCATCAATGGTCAGATTAACTCTTTGACGAGACATTCTAAAATTATACAAATTCAAAAAATTGTGCGCGTAAAATTCAAATTGACAAATATTTCACATAAACAAATCAACACCCTAAAAATATATATGCAAAAATGATATATTATTATTATTATTAAAATCAACTTAGAATTAAACATAAAAAAAAATTTAAATCCTAAAAAGAATATTCTTATATTACTAAATCATTATTATATAATTAAAACCATACAAACAATAATATTGATTCTTCATTTTAATTAACAACATAATTATTTTCACGTGCATAAAAATTTAACTATCACCAAAATTTTCACATAATATTTAAATTTTAAACTTAAAAATATACATGAAAATAACAACATATAATTCTTTTAAACAATTAAAAAAACTTACATTTTTAAACCTCCATTTAATTAACAAAATAAATAATTTCTTATAAATCATATTTTATACCACACAACAAATTTAATTCCAAATTAAAACTATAACTAATAATAAATAAATATTTCACATAAACAAATCTATAACCTAAAAATATATATATTATTATTATTATTATTATTATTATTATTAAAATCAACTTAGAATTAAACATAAAGAATTCTAAACCCTAGAGAAAATATTCTTATATTACTAAATCATTATTATATAATTAAAACTATACAAACAATAATATTAATTCTTCATTTTAATTAACAACACAATTATTTTCACATGCATAAAAGTTTAACCATCACCAAATTTTCCACGTATATAAATTTTAAACTTATAAAAATATACATGAAATTAACAACATAAACATTATAAAAATTAATACTATAAATAAATAAAAATGAAATAAACATTATAAAAATTAATACTATAAATAAATTACCTTCTTCTTTCTTCTTCTCTTTCTTTTCTCTTTTGTTATTTTCTTTTCTTCTTCCTTCTTTGCTCTTCACTCTCATCGCTCTCCCTCAACAATGACTCTTGTAACACCCAAATTTTTATTATTATTATTTTAATGGCATTTTCGTAATTTTAATAAAGTTATAGGGGTATTTTGGGTTCCGGAACGGGCCGTTCCAAAAGTGAAACGGGCCGTTCCAAATGTTGAAAATGTGAGGTTTTTGTAGTCCCAGAACGGGCCTGGAACGGGCCGTTCTGGTATGGAGAACGGGCCGTTCCGGAGGGAGAACGAGCCGTTCTGCTGAGATTGAGAACGG
>NW_017984706.1:51255-75906 GCF_000340665.2 Cajanus cajan
TGTATGTTAAGAATTGTAATTTGAACGTTCTTGATAAAAGACCAGAATGAATATCCTTGTTATATTTTATTACATGATTTGGAAAATATAAATTGATTCCTAACTAGGAGGCACTGCCACCTTTACTGGAGTTAATTTATATTTCCTTTATTATTATTTGTATATATATGATTTCTTGTTTTACACTAAATTGTATTGAAAATCTTAACTTCTTTTCTTTTATAATTTTTACACTGGAGTTATGATTTATGAGTTACGAATGTGAATCTTCTACCTTGTTATATTTGAAATATTTGTCAACTATGAAAGATTTTATTTACCCAAAAAAAAGAAAAGGAATATTTTATTGTTACATTTGTTGTATATTAATAATGGGGTAGAGGGTGTCACAACTCTTCCCCTCAACCTCAACTTCTTTTAAAGTGAAGAAGAGAATCTTCATGTTCCCAAGCTGAAAAGATGCATTAAGACAACTTTGCCTGCAATAAGATAGCTTTGCCTGCAAATGAAAAGACGAGTGCATAGCTTAAAATCCTAAACCCTAAACATTATAAAAATTAATACTATAAATAAATTACCGATTGAATTATGTGTTTTGGTAAATTGAATTGTTACTTCTAATTGCTTGTGGTTTTTGATACGTCGTTGGGCACCATTTGGGGCATCTTGGACGCCGTCGAGGTCGAAAGCAAACTTTGCTTTCGAGGTCTCTCACGTTGGACGTGGGATAACCCTCACTAGGCGTAAAAGCTTCAAAGGTTTCCTATGATACTTTCCCCCAAGTGTGAGTTGACTCAAGTTGGGCGTGGATGCTCTAGGTAGCTCTCGATGGTGTTTTTGTAGGGCATAGGCTTGATCACACCGGGCACAGTTCAAATAAAGACTAATATGGTCCGTTAGAGGACTCGTGCTAAGTTTGAGGCATGTACTCCTAGTATGTTCTACTAGTGAGAGTGCGTAGAAGGTATGACTTGACATATACTCATATACCACTTTAGTTTATTGTTAGTAACAATGCACAAATGTGATATTTTTACTAGCGTCACATGCATGATAACATGTAATCAATGTTCATTGCATAATATATTATAATTATCTTTTATTATTTTAATGCTATATCTGAACAACTGTGATTATAATATTTATCTATAAAATCTATAAAATAACCAAAGTCATAATATCTAATCAAAATACGTTAAAATAAATAAAATATATTTATATATCTATTAAATAATATAACGAATATTTTATAAATATTTCTTTAATTAATAGCAACACTCATAATTATTTAAAATACCTTTAATATAATTATAAAATATATTTAATTAATTAAAATATCCTTTTAATATTTTTTTAGAAAATCTAGGTTGTTACATTGTAGTTATTAATATTAATTTTATACTTTTTTTTGTAAATTAATTAATTTTTGTATTAGTTTATTAGTTTATTTTTTTTATAATATAACATTTAGATAGAAAAGTTTTAGATGGAATTTTGGAGGGAAGAACGTTATCTTTCCCTTTATGATTAACTAGATAAGTACCCATGCGATGCATGGATTATTTTGATAATCCGTATTATATAAAATGTAACATGCTATTTTTCATAAAATATAATATAAATATTTTATTAATAATTTTGATATTTTTATTTTATTAATAGGGACAGTCAAATATTTATTTAATTATTTAATATATTTTAAAATATAGTATAAAGTGTTTTATTAAAAGGTTTTAATTAAATATTTATTTAAATTAATTGAGGGGAAGATAATTTGTAATTATAGTTAAATCTATTAACTATGAGGTTAAAAGGAGGTTAAGGTGTTAAAAAGAAGGGTTTCTGATTAGTTTTTATGTTCTCTTATTTTTCATGCATGCGTTCGTGCTTCAAGACTCAAAGAACAAGAGCAAAAAGAGAATCATCCTAGAGTTGTGTACTTGATGTCTAATGCTTATGTAGGTAAGAGAGACTGTGAAACCTCACTCTATGTGTGAGTTTGTATGTTTGGTAGTGAAACTAACCTCCAATCCTATGTATGTTTGTTCATATATGAGAGGTTTTTGTGACACCCTCTACCTTATGTACTATAATATGTGAATAAATAAAACTAAGTAGAAAAATCTATTAAAATTAATTCCAAATATTCAATATAAAGAGTATCACATTTTAAAAAAATGAAACCAAATGAAATCTAATACCATAAAATAATAATTTCCCAAAAAAATAACTTAAAAAATCCTAGCTAAACCCTGATGTCAAATCCTATCGAAGCATAAATCCAACTGCAAGGACTAGGTCTCACTAACAACATCCTCAACCTCATGATGTAAATCACTTGCAAGAACATACAATAGAGACAAACACAAGACAAGGGGAGTGAAAAACATGTCACTTTGACTCATAACATAGAATATTGTCGGATAGCCAAACACAAGCAAAAAGACAAAAATATAAATCATAATAGACTACTAAAAAATATATTGATACAACAAAATAAAATTCAACTAGTAATGCATCAATCATATAACTAATACAAGCAATCACATAAATTTACTTGTATAATATACATATGATGCATCAGACATAAACCTCAAAGTGCATATACATGTGGCACTAGTATAATCAATTGTCAACTATTGCCCAAAGGCCGCTGCCTGAAGGCTCACAATTTTCAACTATTTCCCAAAGGTCACCTCCCATAGGTTCTCAAATCTGAATTGTTGCCCGAAGGCTCATAAATTTCAATTGTTGCCTGAAGGCCATCGATCGAAGGCTTAGAAGTATCAATTGTTGCCTGAAGGCCACCGTTTGAAGGCTAAATCTCAGTTATGTGTATGATGCATGTCAAATAGGACAATGCATTATCATATTATAACAATACACATCATAATGCATGTCAATTTACTTGTCACAATAGTCTTATCAATATATAAGGCAAAACCTCATTCACTTTATCAAGATATCAATGTACATACTCAAATAATTTACCATTTTTAACGATTTGTCATACACATTTCATTTACAACATTCAATTCTAAAATCTTCACAATTTCATATTCAATCATATCTATCAATTAGTGTGAGAATCATTTCTTGGACAAGATAACTAACACACAACACATTGTTTCACTCAAGAGTCACATGTTCACATTTCAAACATGCATTTACACACTTTAACTTGATACAACTCAAGTCATTAATAATCAACTCATATTATAACTTATTCACAATTGTTATCTCTTATGATTTCTCTTTCATAAATATTATTATATGTACCTCAAACCATTCATAAGATCAAACGCCTAAAGGGTAAAACTATTCATTATCATCATTCACAAACTATGCTTTCATAACATAATCTTGTAAGGCATCGTGTCGTCCAAACACCTTATCTAGAGCTATACATGTGATATTAAATAGATATTAATTTTATTAGAAAGATAAGATAATTTTCTACAACTTCTATGTTGACCTTAATAACTAATTTTTCCATCTAATATTTTTAAGATATACAAAACTGCAATGTTTCAACCTAAATCTGACAACCTTATCTTTGTTTATTAATTTAATAATAACTCGAGTTTTAGACCTCTTTTTTTAAGTGATTCCAACAGAACTTGAAATCTAACATATAGGCCTACAACTTTCATGAAGATTACAAAACCTAAGTTTGTCATTTAAGTCTACTTGTAAGATAAAGATCAATGTAGTCCTCTAGAGGTATCACGTCAAGCACGAGGCATGTACCATTGAGCATCATTCTACCTCAGAATCCTCTACTATTTTTTTTGTTAAATTCCATGCTACAATTTTTTACTATGGTGTTGATGTGATATGAATTGATGTCTATATATGAATGTACGAATATGAATGTTGAGTAAAGTGACATCAGGAACATGTGATGCGTGAAAGTATGGAGTCACGTGAACGTAATGCATTGGGTTTGTTTGACATGCATCACATGCATAAAAATGTTTTTGTAAGGGTATGATGTGTGGAATACTCTATTAGGGAAGGTTCCTTATGTAAAAGTTTGGGAACCAACCTTGGGAATAACTCAATTTTGAAGTCCAGCCTTGTCTTCGTGATTATAGAATGTATCTTGCATTGCTTAATTATCCCGACCAGACCCTAGTAGTATGTCCTTCTAATGAGAGTGTGTAGATGATGTGACTCAACATGTACTCCTATATTACTCTAGTGTATTGCTAGCAATAATGCACAAGTGTAAAATTTTTACTAGCGTCAGATGCATGTTAAAATGTAATTCATGTCCATTACATATTGCATCATAATGTATCTATTGTTGTTTATTATGCTATGAATGAACCATGTATGATGATAGTGTGTATTTGCGTATGCTATATTTGATTGTATGAATTGTTTGCATTTGACTACTCGGTTTGCATTCCTACACCATGAGATAGAGTGAGATATTTTTCACTTCCTTTTCTTTTGTGTTATTTTCTTGTGGTTTCTATTGGTAATCATCAACATGATCCTGAGGATGTTGGTGATTAGACTTAGTCCTTAACGTTGGGTTTTGCTCTAATAGGATACATGACATCAAAGATTAGTTAGGACTAATTAGGATTTGATTCATGTTATTTGAGTAGTTTGATTTTGATTCTTTTATAAATTGTTATTTCCATTAAGTTAGTTTATGTTACTAATGTGACTCCTTATACCTTAATAGATTTTGAGTTCTTTTATTTATGAGGTATTTCAATTCAATATTATTTATGTTATGGTAATGCAGGGTAGAGGGTGCCACATAAATTTTTGGTAAAATCATTCCAATAGATTAAAGTTGAACCAAGTGATATATATAGCGGAGACTAAATAAATAAACATTTAAATAATTTTAATTAATTATTCCATCATCACATAAAAAAAAATAACTTTTCTTATTCTTATGCTACATTCAAAAGTTTTTACATGAAAAAGTAACATCTCAATAAAACAATTATTAGAATTGTTGTAGTCTGAAAATAGAAGAATACTTACTTTTGTTTACATAGATAAAAGACAAAAGAGGCAACCATCATAAAATAAAAGAAAAGTCAAAAATGAAGGAATATGAATATTCTATAAATAAAAATATATACATATAGTATTAGATGAAATAAAATGTATATATATATATATATATATATTAATTTTGTCAATATATTAATATACTTTGTTAATATATTAAGTATCTTCTTAATAAAATAGTACCAAAAAATTGTTTTGTAGACACACTCTATATTAATATAATACTTGTCACTAAAAATTACTTTTATATACACTATAAATACAATGTATGTTGATATATTGTTAAAAAGAAACAATATATGTTATTAAGGGGGGTGTATTGGATTAGGATTTTAAATGACTTTTTTAGTTAAAAAAAATCCTGCAGATTTTAAAAGACTTTACAGGATTTTAATGGATTCTGCAAGACTTTTAAATCAGGATTTTAATGAATTCTGTGGGATTTTGTGGAGTTTTTGACATTTGATAAGATTTAAAAAAAATGCATACATTCAAATTCAAAAAGAGTCAAAGACAAAAATAATAATGTCTAGATAAATAATAATGATAATTCTCCATAATATCTTATCCTCTTTTTATAGTATCCACTATCAATTATAACAATTCATTGGAATCCTCCTTGGTTCAAGCTTCATAGTTTTCTTTCTCTTTTCCTTTTTCTTTATTATTTCCTCGTGAATCTCCCATTTGAATTACTAAAACAATATATGTTGAAAACTAGTTATATAAATAATTATGGATAAGAGACAAAATCAATAAAATTATATTATTATTTTTAGAAGCACACCAATCATACAAGATCGAATATATCTTGGCTATCCAAATGGATCAAATATCTCAGTCATTATAAAAAAAATATGTAAAAACGAAAATATAGAAACATAAGATAATTTTTTATATAAAAAAGAAATTAGTATATTCGATAATGAGAAAATATTTAGATTATTCTAACAAATATTATAACAATATTTCCTTTTTAAAAAAATAAGCTAATGAAGGCATAAATCCTAAACCCTAAAAAGTTAGATACTGTAATGTCTTATGTTAATTTTCTTTTTTTAAAATATAAAAAAAAATCTTAATTTCACAATATAAAAATAAAAAAGAAAAATTCATAGTAAAAAAAATAAAAAAAATTTTGAGTCATAAAAGGATGAGGGATAAAAGTAACAAATTCAAGAGAAGGAGAGAGTTCACAGTTTTTACGTTGAGAGGGTTCTTCCCCCAACTAAGATCCATTTTCATCTCATTCTACTTTCATCTTTCACCTTTTTCTTTTCTTGACGTGTGTTATAAAAAAAATTACCACTTAAAATTTGAAATTTCAAGCATTTTTTGTGTTATATAAAGGAAAAAATTTAACTACATAGAATAAATAAAGCAAGTCAATTAAAGAGAACGAACAGAAAAATAGAGCAAGTCAATGACACTATCATTTACATATCAGAGTTTCACAAAATAGGGGAATGAGATGAGAACAGTACTATAATATTATATATGAGCAATGAACAATAATGTAGTATTATTAGTAGAGAAAAAATGGAGAAGACAGGAGCCTAGAAAAAAAAAATGAAAAACTCACTTGAAATTTCTTGAAACACTTGAAAAATCACTTCAAACAATCCTTCAAAATTCGATGGGTTTGGATGGGATTGTTTTATGAATCTGGTATTTATAGATAACACTAGAAAGTCCTTCAAAATCTCTCTCACACAACAATCCTTTAAAATTCTTATATTTTTGAATACCAATGGATTGTTTTTAAGTTGTAAAAAATCTCAAATGAATACTAGTGGATTTTAATGGACTCTTTTAAAAAATCTTGAAAATCCAGATTGAATACCACTGGATTGTTTTTAAGTGACATAAAATCCTGATTGAATACCAATAGACTTTTTTACTCAAAAAAAGTCTTTTAAAATTCTACGAAATCCTAAACTAATACACCCCCCTAAATCTCATTCAAAATCAATATTAAAATTGTATGGAGCTATATGTCAAATTAATTTATACTTACATGTATTATATCTATAATAATACTTTTGTATGTCATTGTAGATAATATTTCATGAAGTGTAATTTTATTAATTATTTTATAATATATTTTCATTTAAATTTTTTGACAAAATTTTTATTTAAATTTTAAATTAATATTATTAGTAATTAATATTATCAATATCAATAACTATTAGTTAATGAAACTTAAATGTAGTAGTTATTACTAATTCTTACTATTACTTTATTTGAATTTTAAATTTAAGTAGCTATTAATTAATATGTTTTATTAATTTGTTTGGCTCATTTGCTAGGTTTTATATTTTCAGATATTTGTTTAGTTTTAATAATTATTCAGTATAACTTATCTTATATAACATTTATATATAAATAAATATTTTGGAGTAAAAAATATACTGTAGAAGCTGTTCTTTTTATATTATTTATATAACAGTTTATTAATATTTATATATAAAAATATTTAAGAGAATTATTGGAGAGAAGGGAATTATTGGAAAGATTTTTGGAGGGTTATTTCTTTTATATATATTATAAATTTTTTTATCAATAATAAATTAATTTTATCTAGTAAAATAATTTGTTTTATATTTTATATCATTTTAAAAGATGATGCAATTACATAAAAATTAATATGAAAAAATATATTTGATATAATATGTACACAATGTAATAGTGTTGTAACGACCCGCCATGACTGTCACACTATGCAACACACAACTAACTATGCATATACATATATTGAAGCAGTAATATAATATAAGTACATCTACATCTCATGAATATGTACAACTATGTTGCTTGTCCAACAACTATATACGAATATTTATACAAAAGTATCTACCCACAACCGGTAGTTTACAAAATAAAATCCAACTCCAAGCACCATTTGTGGCTCCAGTGCTACTCTCCAACCTATCCTTGCTCTATTCCCATACAACGTATGATCATCGCAATTCAAACCATATGGAAACATGCAAGGGTAAGCTAGGTAAAATAAACAACTCATATAATTAAGTATGCAACACATCAACACATAATTCATATTCCACATGGTACGTAGGTAACAACCAACACATATGTTACACATCTTAACAACACTTCAACATTTCAACACATATCAATATTGTATCAACACATCAGCCTATATGCGTTATCACGCATTTCAACTCGAAGATCTCCTACAACACATGGTGAGCAGTTTAAGTGGCTAGGTCCTACCAAACCGACAACACAGAACCTTTTTGGACTTGCTAGGTAAACAACAATTTTGGATAAAAATCCACAACATGATAACGGTTTCTCAAACTTTGCCACTTAAACAAGGAAGTATAGTATTATGTCAGGATAGGACAACTGGTTTTAGGCCTACCACGACATCAACTAGCTCAATTAAGCCACCTATGGGATTAACCTACTGACTATCCTCTAAATACTACAACCCTCCGATACTCGGTTAGGAACTAAGTTCTCGACTTTGTACTTTACTCGAAATGATCACTTGTAATCGGTATAGCTCGACCTGGTCCCTATATAATGGTCGCTTCATACATGTGTTCCCCGACCTTGTGATGGGCTCCTTCCACCATGGGAGAGACCAAGACGTCCAAGGTGGGAGAGATATTCCTTGCCACGACCAAGATGATGGCTTTAGGGGCTGTACATTCCTTCAAGGGTGGAGGAAAATGAGAATAGGCGTATGGTGTTTAGGATGGGTGAATATGAGAAAATGGAGGAGGAAGGTGTCTAGGTGGTTCTAGGTTGGCTCACTTCACCAAGTGGAGATGAAGGCCACTCAATAAACCCTAAAATCACTCAAGGGAGGAGAAGGGATGTCTAGGCCGTGATGACCTAGGTGACTAAGGAGAAGATTTGAGGCAAAAATGCTCACTCAAATTCATATATTCCAAAGTATTTACAAGGTGCAAGGTCTAGGTATTTATAAGAGAAGGAAACATTTAGGGTTGCATTTGAGAATGCTTGGCCGAAAAATGCAAGCCAAATGCACTTCAAATGAAACCTAAATTAACCCTAGATGCTACTTGGTGACCAAGGATGGAATCTTTGGATTTGGTTAAGCTACATCTAGGTGCATGATAAGACCATGCATCCTAGTTGCCCCCCACTTGGGCCTAAGCCTTGCCAATTGCAAAAACAAATCCAATGCTACCAAAAAATACGTCTAGGCCTTTTTTTCTAACCCTAATAAAATACCCTAGCTATAAAATAAAATCTTATAATCTAAGGCACCCCATAATACAAGGGTAAAATGGGAAATACAAGTAAAAATAAATTCTATGACTAAGGCACCCCAAAATACAAGGCTAAAATGGTAAATACAAGTAAAATAAATCCTATGTCTAAGATACCCAAAATACAAGCGTAAAAATGGAAAATTAAAGACAAGGGAAAAATAGGCATAAAAATAGATTCCATGCTAACAAGGTTTAGGAGAAAGATTGACATTCCTTAGCCAAGGGAAGCATGTCTCTAGAGGTGTTAGCTCCCTTATCCTCTTCTAATCTCCTAGCCATGGACCTAGTGATGGGTCCCACATGAAGCTCTAAGGATGGTCCTCCATCACCTTGCCCACACACGAGACCAACTAAGTCCTAGAGGAGAAAACCACAACATCCACTCTAAAGGACAACTTGTGATACCCTTACTACCCCAACACATATATAAATATTAATCATGTAAATAAACTAAAGAATAAAATTTTCAATGTTGGTAAAAGGGTTCACATAAAACTTCATAATTGTTCTTTCTTCAATATACAAAATAACTAGAAATAAAACTTGGAAGGTAAAATTTAAGAGTTTACAAATTATTTTCAAAAGACAAGGTATAACTCAAAATACATATAAAAATCTATATCCTAGAATTTTCTGCCCCGATGTCACAATATTAGAGCACACTCACAATTCAACTGTTGGCATCCTAGATGCCACTCAAAGCCGGATCTTCCTCACCTAAAACATCCATAAATCAAACGGTGAGAAAAGAAAATATTTATATATATAGCACATAAGAAAACACAACATATTATCTCATTATAACTTAATATTCGTAAATATTTCAACATAACGTATTTCAATCAACCATGCATCGTCATCACATCATAATTCTCAATCACACCAATCATCACAAATCTTGCACTTCACACTATGCCAAGGTCACGCTACCCATTTAACAATCCAAGGTCGTGCTCACCTCTGATATAACACTGTGCTAAGGTCACGATTCCCCTGTAGCATATCTAGCCCAGGGTCGTGCTCACCCCCGACATGTTATTCAAGGTCACGATACCCACGTAACAATCCAGGATCATGCTCATCCCTGATATAACACTGTGCCAAGGTCACGTTACCCCTAACCTAGGGCAGTGCTCACCCCTGACCTGTTAACCAAGGCCACGATACCCATGTAACAATCTTGGGACGTGCTCACCCCTGGTCATAGGTGTGAAGAACCACAATCACATCTCATTCACATTCCACACAACATCTCATAGTTCAATTCCATACACACATCAAATAAGTCCAAAATAATGGGTTTCACACATTTCAAGCAATTTACATCTAAATCATCAATTTTTATCAAGTAATATAGCAATAACATTCATAAATTAATATAATAATCAATGGAGTTATCAATTTAATATAATTTTAACATAAACAGTAAAACTCCCAATTATTCCAAAACCTAACTCACAATTAGATCATCATTCTTACAAATTAAATATATATTTCTAATCCTCAACACATACAGAATCTAATGGGATAATCAATTTTTCAAACAGAAATAATCCAATTTTTCCAAAACCTAACTTACATGCACTTTTCTATAATTTCGTTCTCTCTCCCAGAGCATCATTTTTACAAATTAATCATATATTTGTAGTCCTAAATATATAAAGAATCACATAATACCAATAATTCTCCAAACAGAAATAATTATAAAATTACTCATAATCCTAAGGGACTCTTCCTCTACCCAATTCCCTCATGTAACTCTACATATAAATAATTCCCTTTTCTCCCGTACCTAGATATGTAGAAGCTGAACCTACACAGGATCTGGTTGATCTCCCTCGTTGGGTTCCCCTCGGTTTGAAGCAGAAAGTAGAGGGAAAGAAAAGAGAGTAGAAGAAAAGAAATCAGAAAATGAGAGGTGTGCCTTTTGGGAGTGGCAAAGAGCTTAATTTATAAGCATCAGGCTTTGCCAGAACAGTCAGTTCCAAATTCGGAACGGCCCGTTCTGGACCCTTAAATCATGGGTAAAAATCACATCTAGAACGGTCCGTTCTCAAACTAGAACAGCCCGTTCTGGTGTGCATTTATTACTCACAACGGCCATAATTTTGGAAACGGTCCGTTCCAAGCCCGTTCCCATTTAGGATTATAGGTAGTTTTAATAGTCCGAAACGACCCGTTCCAACTTGAGAATGGTTGGGCTACTAACTCACATACATTTTGGTAGTTTGGAACGACCTGTTCCAATTCCAGAACAACCCGTTCCAAGCTACTAAATCACCCCTATACATTTATAAAAATTACCAAAATACCCTCAATAAAATAAAATAAAAATGAAATAAAAACTGGGGTGTTACACAACTTCTTGAGGAGAGTTTTTTAATAAACTGGGCTCTCAAAGCACCACAACTATCTCAATCCGCACAATGGGATGAGCAACTTCAAAAACTTCTCCTCTAGTCCTAGTGATCAACCACTCATCATCACAGCACAGTCAACACAGATTTCAACTCATCATCTCAATCAACTTTCAACTTGAACAACAAAGTCAACTCATACATATAACATCTCTACACAACTATACAACAAGGTTTAGCACGCAACTCTCAACTCTCAACTGTGTTGTCTCATCCTACTACAACATTCATCATTTTTCAATCATAAAACCAAACATGCTCACTCCTGGAGCAAGTCAGTTTGCGCCTGGCCTGAACCCTACCCAAGAGCTCTAAGACTCTCCCACGCCCGACGTAGAATTATCACGCTCGGCGTCCTTTTAGGAAGAGGCTCACACGAGTCTCCATGCCCGACGCACCCACCTTGCGTTCGATGCCATACCAGTAACATGCCATACAGGGCTAGTATCTGATATCGCGCCCGACGTGGTTCTCCTCACGCCCGGCGTGACTCATCCAGAGACTCCCATTTCAAAACGCGCCCAGGGCGACTAACCTTGCACCCGACGTGATTAGGCAATGGTTGTTTCTGATGAATACACGCTCAACTCCAAAAGCATGCGCCCCGACGCAAATTCAAATAGCAGCCCCCGAAAACTTCGAGAATTCCATAAAAACCTGAAAATCAGGAGATCCAATCACATGCAAATCCATGAAAGCAATACCTAGAATTCATACTATTCAAAAATAATCTCAGATTCAACATGCACCCATCCGATGCATCAAAATCACCAAAACCCCATTTTTCCCAAAACCTCAAAAAATGAGAAGTCCTTCCATTCAACCATTGATTCTCAAAATTCATGCACCAATCGAGTTCCCAAACTCACATACAACCAATCAACCTACATTCTAGCTTTCCTCACCTTGAAGATTGGCTCAGAACAACCAAGAAGATGAAGAAGAAGAAGATTTCCCCCGAAGCTCAACCCGTGGACTTCAATCCCCCAAAACAAGCTTCCTAGCCTGAATTTCAAGAAAAGAAAGAATAAATTAGTGATCTAAAGGAGAAGAAGAATCAAATAGAGAAATTTGGGAGAGAAAGGAGTTCACGGATCTAGAGCCCTTCTCTCTAAAATTTCTCTTTAGAATTCCTTTGGGAACGAGCTTATGAGGCTCTGTTATCAAAAAAAGCCTTATATACTCTTCTCTGTAGCATCCACTAAACCTTGAATCAACTTACTACGTTACAATAGTTAATAATATTGATTTTATATGTTTTTGGATAAATTTATTATTTTTAGTATTAGTTTATTTTATTTTTATAAAAAATATTTATATAATTGCATATGTATATAGTTTTGTTGAAAATTTTTTTGGAAAGAAGAGAATTGAGAATTTTAGAAGTTTATACTATTAATTAATAGATAAGAGAAAGATAATTTTTTCCCCTTATTATTAATAGATAAGATATGAAATTAAATGAGTTACTATAGCCGTTACATATAAATACACTATCTTTAATTCTTTTCATAAATGCATTGGATTCGGTTTCCGGCCAATTTTATGTAATGTTTACTAAATAATCATCACTTTTTTCATCTTAAAATTTTGGGGGGGAAAAAAACTGCAGTTAGCTCATGCATTATTTATCTAAAAATTATTAAATTATATTTGGTAAGGACTTAAAATAATATACATAAATTTTATATTTAAATTTTATTAGTTATTATAAATTTAATAGATAAAAAATAATTATTTACCTCGTTTTTATTTTGTGGGGATCGGAAATAAACACAAAATTTAAATTTAAAAGACTTATTTAAGATTATGATAATTATCAAAATTTAACTTATTTTTTTTTTCATTTTTATTAATTAATTTTTGTGATAGAAAGAGAAAGATAAAAATAAAAGGCTTAGATATGTTTTTAATTATTGTTAAATAAATAAGTTTTGATTTTGGTTCTTATAAATGATTTTTTTTTATTCTTCATGCATTTAAAATTTGTAAACATTGTTTTAAATCCATGTGAATTAAATAGATTTTGACTTTGATCCTGTAAAATATTTTTCTTTGATTTTTATCCCTCTAAAATCACTATTTTAAGTTCTTAACAATATTTTTAAGTAGATAAATAACATCTATTTTAAGGATTTATACAAAAAATTTAGAGGTGTCAAACATTGACATAATATGCTAATTATTGTGAATAACCTCAAGGATAATCACTTAACATTTTAATAAATAAAAAATAGTTAAAATAATGACTTAGTAAATAGAAATTAAAAATAATAATTTCAATTTAGAGGGATGAAAAATAAAATAAAAAATTACAAGAACCAAAATCAAAATTTGTAAGATTTAAAAACATAGTTAAGCAAAAATAAAAAAATAATAAATGTAACAGAATTTTTTTTATATTAAAAAATAAAAATAATAAATGCAAGAGAAAGTAAATATGTATTTATTATTTGTACTATCCACATCGCCGTGCCGAGCTCGAGTTCAGCAATTGCGGAGAACGACCTCGGACGCACATTGCATGACGCATCGCCACGCCGAGCTCAAGCTCGGCAATTGCGGAGAATGACCTCGGACGCACATTGCATGACGTCAGCTTAGCGCTTAAATAGATCATAACTGATCTCAGGAGATCTCGGTGTAGACGAGATTCGCTATCCAATCATATCATATCTTATCTAAGGTCCAAGGCCCAATGCAACCCTAACTCACACTAAGGTACGTGCATTACTTATACGAGACTCATACTCATACAAACCCTAACTTTAGCATCGGAGTCTCTTTTGCAGGTACCACCCCTATCTTGGAACATCAAGCGTACCAGCGAAGGAGGCTCACCAATCTTACTCGGAGAATCATCCCTACGGCAGATTTTCGGTAAGAACATTTGGCGCCCACCGTGGGGCCGATCAAGACAGCTCTTATCGGCCACGCTTATGGTATTCACCAGAAGCCATAGCAGACGCGCAACAGATGACGCAGATCACTCAACTACCATGGACAACGAAGCCACGTTGAGGAGACTGATCGACCAGGTTGAACAGATGCGGCAGCAACACGACGCCAATCTGCGAAACATGCGTGCCCAGCATGAAATCAACCTAGCAGCAATGCGGACCGCCAATGAAGCTGACCTAGCGGCGCTACGCGCTGAAAACGAGCGGATTCGCGCCCAGCTCCCTCGACGCCCCTCCGATCATCCTCCTGAAGCAAGCAACTTTCACGAGGGAGAAGAACATTCGGTCTCTCAGTCCAGGACTGCGACTAGGGCACCGACTCAACGACCTGCCACGCATCGGTCTCATGTTCCGACGAACAAGTCGGCCCATGAAGTCAGCAAAGCCCCATCTCATGTCACAGGGGGTCAAGCAACCTTCCGCCGTCATCCCTTTGTGGACGGTATCATGGAGACATCACTCCCTCAGGGGTGGAAGCCTCTCCACCTCGATCGCTATGATGGCACAATGGACCCCGATGAGCACATCGACCTGTATACGACACAGGTGAACCTTTACACTAACAATGATGCTATTTTATGTAGGGTTTTTCCGACCTCGCTCAAGGGGGCCGCACTCAATTGGTACACCCAGCTTCCCGCTGAGTCGATCGACAGCTTCAGCACTCTGGTCAGGCGGTTCACAGCGCAGTACGCAACAAGCCGACCTCACCACATCACCTCTGCCGCCCTGGCCGGTCTCAGACAGAACGACGACGAGCCACTCCATGCATTCATGGAGCGATTTGCCACAATCTTGGTCAAGATCAGAAATCTGAATCCCGAAGTCGCCCTATATGCCATTCTCATGGCACTCAAGCCCGGGCCATTCGTCGATAGCCTATGCCACGAGGCTCCTCGCGACATGGATGAGCTCCGCGCCTGTGCTGCGGGCTACATTTAGATGGAGGAACACTCCGCATTCCGTGACCAGGTTCGTGGAAAGGGTCCAATGAAGCCGGAACAGGGTCACAAGGACAAGGTCAAAGTCAAAAACGCCAGCCAGTTCAAGAAATCGACTATAACAAACAGAGGGGGGAGATATGACTTCTATACTCCCTTGAACACGCCCAGGGTGCATATCCTGGAGGAGGCCAGTAACAACTCACTCTGCCACCGCCAGTTCACACCCCCAACAGCACCGACAAGTTCAAGCACTGTCGGTACCATAGAAATCACGGTCACACCACTGAGGAGTGCCGCTCACTTCGGGACCGTAATGAAGAACTCATCCAAGTAGGCCATCTCGGCCAATATGTCCAGCGATAGCAGGGACACCAAGGAGGCTATGGTGGACGCGAACGAGGCAGAGGCCGTGGTTCAGGAGCTCGCACGGACCAACCCTCTGGTTCTCAACAGAACGCCGGCGGAGCAGTGCAAGCCGCGGTAAGCCACGAGACAGGATCAGCTCCCCTACGGGGAGTTATCAACACAATTGCAAGTGGTTTTGCAGGGGGAGGTGCCACCAGCTCAGCCCAAAAGAGACACCTGCGCAATATCAACAGTGTTCACTCCGCTACCTCGGCTTCGCATCAGAGTTCGCCGCCAATCACCTTCACTGACAACGACTATGCCGGCGTCAGTCCTAACCAGGATGATCCTATGGTCATAGCCGTGGAGGTCGCAAATTGGGAGGTGCACAAGACACTGATAGACCAGGGGAGCTCGGTAGATGTTCTGTATTGGCCGACCTTCCTCAGGTTAGACATCCCCCACTCTCATCCAACCTCACACAGAGCCCCTAGTTGGTTTTGCAGGAGAGCGAGTGCACACTCGGGGATACGTGGACCTACTGACCACCTTCGGAATCTCTCCGGACACAAGGAGAATTATGATCCGATACCTCCTCGTGGAGGCCAACACCTCCTACAACATCATCATTGGGAGGCCGACGTTGAATCAGCTTGGAGCAGTGGTGTCCACTCGACACCTCACCATGAAGTTCCTAGGAAATGACGGTAAAATCATCGTCGTCAAAGCAAATCAGAAGACAGCTCGGCATTGCTACGCCGAGAGTCTGAAGATCTCCTCGTCTGGTGAGCAAAGCAAGAAGGACCCCCCCACCGTGGCTCACATCACCCACGAGGAAATAACCGATCTCGATCTGAGATCTGACTCCGATGACGAGAGGCCAAGCCCCATTGACGAGCTTGACGACCTCCAGATTGGGAAACTCCCTGGGCAGTGCACAAAAATCAGCAGGTAGTTGAGCCCGGATTTGCGGCAACAGCTTGAAGCTGAAATTCTCCAGAATTCCGACCTCTTTGCCTGGTCCAGCGCCGACATGCCAGGTATAGACGCTGACTTCATCTGTCACAGGTTGGCGATACACAAGGAGGCAAGGCCGGTGGCCTAGAGGAAGCGAAAGGTCAGCGGTGAAAGGCGGGAGGCCATCATCACCGAAACACAGAAGCTGTTGGACGCTGGCTTCATCCGTGAAGTCAGATATACCACATGGCTGGCAAACATGGTCCTGGTGAAGAAGAGCACGGGGAAGTGGCGCATGTGCGTCGATTATACCAACTTGAATAAAGCATGCCCCAAGGATTCCTACCCCTTGCCGAGCATTGACAGGGTGGTTGACGGAGCATCCGGACACGCCCTCCTCAGTTTTCTCGCCGCCTACTCCGGGTACAATCAGATAATGATGTGCCTGCCCGACGAGGTGCATACGTCCTTCATCACCGACCACGCCAACTATTGCTACCGGGTGATGCCTTTCGGTCTCAAAAAAGCGGGGGCGACCTACCAGCGACTGATGGATAAGGTTTTCCACCATCAGATCAGGCGGAACATGGAGGTCTACGTCGACGACATGGTAGTCAAGACCACCTCGGCAACAGATCATGCTACCGACCTCGCCGAGGTGTTTTCTCAAATCAGGAGGCACAACATGCGCCTCAACCCGGAGAAATGCGTCTTCGGTGTCCAGGGAGGCAAGTTCCTCTATTTCATGATTACCAGCAGAGGAATCGAGGCCAACCTCGAAAAGTGTAAAGCCATCATCCAGATGCAAAGTCCGCAAATGGTGAAAGAAGTCCAACGCCTGGCCAGACGGTTAGTCTCACTGTCCTGTTTCATCCCCAAACTCGCGGAGAAGGCAGGGCCAATCTTCACTCTGCTAAAGAAGCCAAAGGACTTCCAGTGGACAGATCAGTGCGAAGAAGCTTTCCAAAGCTTCAAAACCTTCCTCACAACTCCACCAATCCTACAGAGGTCGGATCACAAAGCCGACCTCCTCCTCTACTTGGTCGTGGCAGAAAGCGCTATCAGCGCAATAATAGTACAAGAGCACCAAAAAGTGCAGACTCCAATCTACTTCATCAGCCGAGTCTTCCAAGACGCTGAGAAGCGATACCAAATGATCGAGAAGCTGGCACTAGCACTTGTCACCGCAGCTCGGCGCCTCCGACCCTAATTCCAGAGTCACCAGGTGGTAGTCAAAACTGACTACCCCATCAAGCAAATTTTGCGGAAGCCCGAGCTCGCCGGATGAATGATTGCCTGGTCGGTAGAACTGTCTTAGTTCGGCATCCAGTACGAAAGTCACAAACCTCGAAAATCTTAATTCCTGGCCGACTTCGTAGCCGAGCTCACACCCACTACCGCCGAGGAACCCCAGGTATGGACTTTACACGTTGACGGGTCCTCCAACTCTAAGGGTAGTGGTGCGGGTATCATATTGGAAGGGCCAAACCAAGTCACCGTGGAGCAGTCCCTCAAGTTTAGCTTCAAGGTAACCAACAATCAGGCGGAGTATGAGGCACTCCTCGCAGGACTACGGCTAGCCCTCGACCTCGGAGCTCGAAAGGTGAGTTGCAACAGCGACTCAAAACTCTTGGTAGAGCAGCTCAGCGGGGCGTACCAGGCAAAGGACACCCTTCTACAACGGTACTTCCATGTCGCTTCCCACCAAATCTCATCCTTCGACGAGTTCACTATACAGCATGTACCTTGAGAACAAAATACCCGAGCTGACCTCCTATCAAAGCTCGCCAGCACCAAAAGGCCTGGACAGCACCGAACTATCATCCAGTAAACCTTACACTCACCCAGCTTGGATGATAAAGTCGTCAATGTAGTGACAACGAGGACCTAGGATGGATGACAAGCATCTGGAACTACTTGAAAGAAGGGACCTTGCCCGAAGATAAGGACGAAGCTCGTAAGATGAGGATGAGATCGGCTAAGTTCGTCATCATCGGGGATGAGTTATTCAAATGTGGCGTTTCCACTCCACTGCTCAAGTGCCTGACTACGTCTCAGGCAGCCTACGTTATTAAGGAAATTCATCAGGGCATATGCGGCATGCATTCCGGAGCACGCTCAATGGCGACCAGAGTACTCTGAGCTGGGTACTACTGGCCCATTCTGAAGTCGGATTGCCAAAGCCACATCCAAAAATGCAAAGAGTGCCAGCAGTTCGGCAACACACACCGGCAACCACCCGAAGCTCTCCACCACATGATGCGGCGTGGCCTTTCTCCTAGTGGGGAATGGACATCCTCGGGCCATTCCCCCCTGAGAAAGGTCAACTGAATTTCCTCATGGTGGCAATCGATTATTTCACCAAGTGGATTGAGGCATGCCCACTCGCCAAGATCACTATTGAGAACGTACAAAGATTCACCTGGATGAACATTATTTGCAGATTCGGAATCCCTCACACCCTCGTTACTAACAACTGCCGACAGTTCATCGCACAGGGATTCGAGGACTTCCTTCGAGAGCTCGGTATCAAACATCTTCCAACCTCGGTAGAACACCCCCAAACCAATGGCCAAGCCGAAGCAGCCAACAAGGTCATCCTCCGGGAACTCAAGAAGCGGCTGGGAAGCGCCAAAGAACAGTGGTCAGACAAACTCCCCAGCATCCTCTAGGCATATCATTGCAGCCCCAGTCAACCACGCAAGAAACGCCTTGCAGGCTGACTTACGGAGATGACGCAATGATCCCAGTGGAAGTCGGAGAGACATCCCATCGACGTCAAGTTTTTGATAGCAAGAAGAACGCCCAAGAGTTGGCAGCTGACCTCGACTTGGTTGACGAGCCTAGAGACGAAGCTCAAATCCACGAAGAAGCATGCAAGCTCCAAGCTTCCCGAAGATACAACACCCAAGTACGACCTCGTTCTTTCTGAGTTGGTGACTTGGTGTGGCGATTTCTAGGCGAAGCCCGGAAAGACACGTCAGATGGGAAACTTGCCCCCACTTGGGGTGACCCATTCCGAGTTATAGAAGATTTGGGAAATGGAGCGTGCCGATTAGAAGAACTCGGCGGAAAACCTATACCGCGATGGAATGCTACGCATCTCAAGTACTATTTCAGCTAAATTTTGTACAAATGAGTTGTGCACTCTTTTCTCGCCTCAGTCTTTTGTCCCAAAAAATAGAAAAATAGGTTTTGGCTGAGAGGGTTTTTAACGAGGCACACTGACATTATCAATAAAACAACTCATTCTATTTAACTCATGTTATTCTCGCATTATTTTATGTTTTGTGCTAAATCTGAGGTCGAGTTTGAACCTCGGTATGATTGAGGTCGAGTTCGAACCTTCACGAAAAATCACTTTACGAAAATCTTAGGTCGAGTCCGAACCTCGGTATGATTGAGGTCGAGTTTGAACCTTCACGAAAAATCACTTCACGAAAATCTGAGGTCGAGTTCGAACCTCAGTATGATTGAGGTCGAGTTTGAACCTTCACAAAAAATCACTTCACGAAAATCTGAGGTCGAGTCCGAACCTCGGTATGATTGAGGTCGAGTTCGAACCTTCACAAAAAATCACTTCACGAAAATCTGAGGTCGAGTCCGAACCTCGGTATGATTGAGGTCGAGTTCGAACCTTCACAAAAAATCACTTCACGAAAATCTGAGGTCGAGTCCGAACCTCGGTATGATTGAGGTCGAGTTCGAACCTTCACAAAAAATCACTTCACGAAAATCTGAGGTCGAGTTCAAACCTTCACGAAAAATTACGTCACGAAAATCTGAGGTCGAGTTCGAACCTCGGTATGATTGAGGTCGAGTTCGAACGTTCAAGAAAAATTACTTCACGAAAATCTGAGGTTGATTTCGAACCTCGGTATGATTGAGGTTGAGTTCGAACCTTGGCATGATCAACTCGAGGTAAAGTATCACCGAATATAAAAGCATACAATAGAAACGCCTAAACACAAAGGCAAAACGCAAACGCAAATAGGCAAAGAAAAATATACATATACAAGCAATGTTTTAGAGTTCCACACTTGAATTCAAAATAGAAGAATAAAGCAAGGAAGCTCAAACTTGGCTATTACAAACTTGGCCTACGCAGAGGCGTTCTCGCTAGAGTTGTCCTCCACGTCATCTTCCTGTACGAGCTTCTCGAAGCGGATGACCTTCTCCACATGCATGGCAGAGAAGTCGAACCTCGGCACGAGGAGCCTGGCCTGGCGAGTAGCCTTGAGGAAACCCCTCTTATGCTCAATTACGACCGAACGCTTGGTCTCCTCAAGCTTCCTCTCCAACACTGCCTTCTCTACCTCCAGCTTCGAAAGGTCCGTTCTCAAGGCAGCAATCTCCTCTTCCCTGCCACCAAGAATGACCTCGTCACGAAGATGCTCCTCAGCCGCCGCCACTAGCTCGCCCTTCAGATAGGTCACTTCGTCCTCCAAAGAGCGAACCTGGCCCCGGAAAGATGTCACCTCATCTTCCAGGCTCCGCACCCGACCTCGGGATGATGCGACGAGCCCCTGTAGATCGCTCACCTGGGCGGCATAATTCTCGTTGGAGCGAAGGGCGATCTCCAATGATTTCTGAACCCTGGCGAGATCACCCTTCGCTGCTTGAAGCTCAGCCCCCTGCATTTTCGCCTCGCCAAGGGCAGCACTCAGCACCTCGTTCTCCTCTTTCACGACCTTGTTCTCGTCCTTTAGAGGTTGAACTCGGCTCGTCAACCTCACCAGATCCTCCTGCCGTTAGGACCACTTATGCTTCCAGTGGTCCACAATCGCCACAGTTCTCTGCAGAAAGACCTAGGCAGCGTCGAAGCTCTCCACGGGCCCAGCCCCGTCGATCAATACCTGGTCATCCGGGGTCAGCGAACCTTGTGGGAAGAACTTCTCAGCAGTCACCCCAGCACTCCACAGTGACTTCATGTCGGTCGAAGCGCTCACATGGTCCAGACGCACCTGGGTGAGGCCCTTCCCGAAGCGATGAGCTATGTACTGGCTCCGGGAAGCCCCCTACGATGAACCTGACGACGCCGTTGAGGTTTCAGGCGTGGCTGTAGGGACCTCGAGACTCGGCCCCTTATCGCGAGTCTCAACAGAAGCGGAAACGGGCGTCTCCTTCTCGGCAACAAGGGGGTCCACATCTGGCACCTCCGACCTCAGAGGCGCTGAGACCTCAGCAGCGTCCCTTGCCTGAAAAAAGTGACAGCGCCTCAATAAACAAAAACAAAACCAGCATAGAAGAAATGTCCAAGGAGACAAGACACTTACCTGGGCATAAGGAGCAACTTGCTCAGCAGTCGCCGCAGCGGCCATTTGGGGAGCCTCCCCAGGCAGAGGGCTCCCAGTGAGATCGACTGCATCAGCATCTGTAGCCTTGGAGGTCACCTCCTCCATTCCGCGAGGGGTAGAGGTCCCCCCGACCTCTTTCTCTCCCCTCTTTCTTTTTTGATTGACCTTCAGGGGGGACATCTCCTCTTCCAGAGGCTCGGGAACCTCAAGCTCGGCAAGGTTGTAGCGGTGCTTCAGCTTCTTCCACTTATTCTTGCCCATTATGCCTGCAAGTACAAAAAATGAAACACATCAGAAAAAGGAGTTTTCACAAACCCTGATAATCTAAAAGAGGACGAAATACTCACTCTCCAGGCCCCTCTCCCTGTATGCTGAGTTCGCAAGCGACAGAACGAGCTTGCAATCCAGCGGACGAGGAAGCGCGGCGAGGTTCTCGACGGCGGCCGCCTTCGAAGCCGTCAGTTTCAATTGGCCCACCCCATGAAACCTGGACGGTTTGGGGCACCAATAGAAAGGAAATTTCGGCAGTCCGCCGAAGTAAAATGCCCCATCCTCCAATGGGTCAACATCCACAAGAGCAACCCGAAAAAACTCTTGCTTGAAATTCTTGTATGACTGGGTGTAGAGGGTAAACAAACCCCCATCCCTACTCCCACTCAGGGACAGTATGCCATACGGCGGAACGCCTATCTTCAACTGATAAAAATGAAGAAAGACGGGAAGGGACACCTCTATCCCTAGCACTGAACACAAGACTTGAAAAGCCCTCAAAAAACCCTAGCTATTGGGGTGCAACTGGCAAGGGGCCGAGTTGATAAAGTTCAAAAAATCACACTCAAACTGAGTGAAGGGAAGGCAGACACCTAAATCCCTAAAAAAACATTGGTACATATAGAAATTGGGAGGGTCGGTGGACTTCTCCATGTACATGCCCTCACCGGCCTGACAAGGTTCAAGCCGGATCATCCGGGAAATGGAAGGGTCACAAACCCTGCACGCTTTCAAGATCCCATTAACCTCAAGGAAGGACCGAAAAACGCTTTGGACCTCCGCCATCTCACAGTGAACCCAGTCGTACCCAGGAATACTTGGAACGAGGTCCGCTGGTGGCGCCACCTCCTTCTTTTTCCCAGCGACGGCCGTTCCGGTAGCCGTCGCCTTTCCCCGTGCCCTACCTTTACCCTTGGCAGGCGCAGAGGAACCAGCACCACTTCCACCAGCTATTAAAGAAACAGAAAGACTCGAAGAAGATTTGGGGGAAAAAGAAAAAAGAAAACGGCAGAAAGGAAGTACCTAGTACTCCTCCTCAGAAAACAACCCTAACAACGACTGGGTTACCGAAAACGGCGGTAAGAGCGGGGAGAAAGGAGACGGAGGACGAACAGAAGTAAGAAGGCGAAGAGAACCAACGTGCACAAGAAGTCGAAAGAGTGAAAAATGAGTAAAGTGAAAAGGGAAGAGGCGCGAGAAGAGAAAAAGGTCCTTCCCAAATTCAAAACGGCCACGTCATGTGTTAGCCTAGGGGCAAGTCTGACGCCACATTAATGGAAAACCATTATGACAAATACGAACCATCATTGCATACCCGTCATTCCCCTTAACGCACCACTTGCACGTTTCTGGGAAATGAACAGTTGTGACACATGGCACCTCAACAAGCAGGCGTGCGTGAAAGGTCACTGCTCCCTGACGAGCTTGGTTTTAAACTCCTCGACCTACGGTCTTTGGAGCTCGGGAGGCTAGTGTACTATCCGCATCGCCGCGCCGAGCTTGAGCTCGGCAATTACGGAGAACGACCTCGGACGCACATTGCATGACGTCAGCTCAGCGCTTAAATAGATCATAACTGATCGCAGGAGATCTCGGTCTAGACGAGATCCGCTATGCAATCATATCATATCTTATCTAAGGCCCAAGGCCCAACGCAACCCTAACTCACACGAAGGTACGTGCATTACTTATACGAGACTCATACTCATACAAACCCTAACTTTAGCATCGGAGTCTCTTTTGCAGGTACCACCCCCATCTTGGAACATCAAGCATACCAGCGAAGGAAGCTCACCAATCTTACTCGAAGAATCATCCCTACGGCAGATTTCTGATAAAAACATTATTCATAAATTATTTATTTGTTAGTTACTCTTTGTCTATTTTCAATGATCTTATAATTTGGCAATTCATTAAGAAATAAATTTTTGATAACTTTTTTTTCCATAGAAAAAACAGTATATGCACTGGTTTTTAAGTTTCATCTAATCATAAATCATCAATCATGATAAATTTGTTAGACTTTTATAATAATTATAATCATTATATTTGATTAATTTATATTATAAAATTTTATACATATAGTTATTAAATATTATCTTTTATATCAAAATTCATATATATATATATATATATATATATATATATATATA
>NW_017984706.1:76529-94316 GCF_000340665.2 Cajanus cajan
ATATGTCTCTCTCTCTCTCTCTCTCTCTCTCTCTCTATATATATATATATATATATATATATATATATATATATATTTGAGTTTATCAAATTATAATAAGACTTTGCTTATTTAACTCTGTATGAAAAAATAATATTTTTTTACATAATAATATTATAGACATAAACATTCCATTAAGAATTTTTTTAATGATATTTTCTTTAAGTTCAAAAGAAATTAATCTTTAATTATTACATAAAATATTTATAGTAGATAAGAAGAAAAACTATGAAAAGTAAAATTTATTCTCAACATTACATGTAACGAATTTGTTACTTTATGAGGATTTGGTGGTTTAGTTCGAAAGGTATTGTAAAAAATAAATTATAGTCATATTGTATACATAATTGAGAAGAGTCATTTTTAAATGAATTTGCAAGGATAAATTTTTTCAAAAATATTTTCAAGAAAAATAAAAATAAATGAAATAATTTTATGTACAAAGTTAAAATTAATTTATACACAGGATAAAAAATATATAAGACTGAAATTTAAACAAATTTTTTTTATTAAAGTTAATTTATACATAAATTAAAAAACATATAACGTTGACAACACTATTTTTAACAATTTTTTTTTGTTATTGATAAAAAATTATTGAAAATCATAAATTTTTGTGAGTTTATCACTAAATCAAATACTCATTAAATGAGATAGAATAAAATATGAGACCTACTAAAATTTATGATTTTTTAATAAATTTTAACCAATAATAAAAACAGTATCATAAAAAATGTTGTTAACATCCTTCGAAAGCATATTTTAGATAAATTATAAATATGGGTGAACATCTACAAATTCCTTTTTTTTTTCCTATCTAATGGTAGTTTGATATTGTTATATACAAATTGGGGAGAAAAGACACACTAGAAGAGATGTTGAATAGTATATATAAAAATTCAAACGTTTATGCAGTGAAAATAAAATAGCTTATCAAACGAAGCATTGAAGAAGAGTCAAATAAAGCATTAGAGATTTTTATACTAGTTCGTTTTAATCACTAAGACTATGTCTAGTTCTCAATGCAATCAGATTAAGTTCCACTAATTTTCATAATGTTACAAGTATTTTTTTTACCTAGCCACTTTTAGCTCAATCTTAAGTAGTCTTTGACCTATCTCTCCAAGTAATTATCCAAGTATTCTTTGAAAAATCAGACTTAATACTAAGTATTCTTTTAACCAAGTCTCTCCAAACTCAAACACTAAGTATTATTTCAACCAAGCCTTTACAAGCTCAAACACTAAGTATTCTTTCACACAAGTGTCTTCAGGCTCAACCCTTACAACAAAGTAGTGAATGATTACAGAATTGTTTCACTTCTTATAGATTTGTAATCAACAATGAAAGCATGAGTAATTTACAAAGAAATATGTACAACATTTATAATATGCTTCAGAGAAGATGAGGTTACAATAACTTTGAGTTGAACTTACAATATATTTCATGAGTTGCTTCATTTGTCTTTTTTGCTGATCCTAGAGATTACTGTTAATGCATTTAATGTGAGCATTAAATGCCTTTTAGCAATGCGTGTATCTCTTATTTGATCTAACAAGTTACTTATCATTATTTTTTTAAACTGAACATGGTAGTAGTTATGTCAATGCAGAATAGTTGAAGTCAATGCAGAACAATCTTTTATAGAGCCTTTTTTGTGATATCCGAGATTTTACTTTTTGTTTCTAACAAATATTTTCTTTTTTCTCTTTAATAGATTTCAAGAGTTTCGAGACATCTTTCTTGTTTGATTTGTCAAGGAATAACACATTTAATGAAATTTAATGTTAGTTTCATTTAGAAGTATACGTTTAATGCAATGAGACAAATAATATGTTTCGTCTGATTTTCTTCATCTTACAGATAATATATATTTTTTACATTTCGTCTGATATATAGTATATCTTTGTAGATATTTGACTTTGCTTAAAAATAATATATTTTATTTGTTATCATTAAAATTTGATAGATTCAAAATCATCTTTTAACTTCATACAAACCAAAGATCGTAATAAATTTTTTCTATTTGTCGTAAAATGATTTTGAAGTTTTCAATTATGGTCTATTTCATTTTTAATCCGTAATAAATATATATTAGTCATTAATGTGTAAATAAATTAAAAATTAATTAAGACGTAAAACGTTGTCTTAAACTTTAAAAGAAAAAAATATACATAGTTTTTTTACCAAATGATCAACAATTAAAAAGAAGATGAAAAATAATTCATATATAAGTTAATTTTAATTTTGAGTGATATTTATTTTATTTTTTATATCTTATTTTCTTGTACTCTTAGCTATAGTTATAGAAAAAATTATCTAATTATGCCTGTATAATAAATATATCCCACTGCCACTTTACCTGGGATTTGAATGAAATATTAAAAATAGTCAATGTTTTATTTTAATCTAGACTTACAAAATAATTTGTAACAAAAAAAAAACGCAATAAATATCAATAAGTAAATAAAAGAGAAAATTTTATTGAATTTAAAATTTTTATTTATGACCCTTTTTTATATCAAAATTTAATCTGTTCTTATATGGTCAAATTAAAAAGAAAATATTTATCAAAGTTAGTATATATAATTAAATTCTGGTGTTTTTTAACAAGGGATTAGAGTTGGATTATCAGCTTAAATATAAAGTTGTGATTGAAATTATCACTTTATTTTTTTATAAAAACTGATTTCATGAAATTTTTATATATTTTATTATTAAATTAAAATAAAAAAGAAAAAAAAAACTGATTAAAATTTTTGAATATCTAGATGATACCAAGATAAAAGACGTGTGCCTAATCAAGCGGTCTGAAATTTAGTAAAAACAATTTTGTAGCACTTAAATGAGAAAAATTGTCCGTATGCAACTGTGGTCCAACTTTTATTTTAATTGAATAAGATTATTTTTTATAAAAGACATATATGATTTATAAAGAAATAAATTATTTTTCCAGATTTTTTCTTCTAATCTGTTTCCATTTTTATCCGAGAAAAGTTTACACATGTTCTTCCCATGATATCCAAATTCCAGTGGATGTGGTTGATGGAAAGAAACAGAAACAGAGACAGAGACAGAGACATGTCACAAAAACAAAGGATAACAAACATCTCATTGAAACAACATAAGATGCATGAAACAAAATAAATTGAAGAGAAACACTTTAAGAACAAAAGAAGCATATCAGAATGAACAAGCTCTGGTCCTTCTGGACTTGGGTAAATCAGCCACTTTGAGGGTCTCTTCAATGAGCTTTCTGGCCTTCTTGCTTCTAATCTCCATTCTCATGCTCTCACTCTTCTCCACCTTGTCATAATCAGCCTTCTTCATCTTCAAACCCTTTATCTTGGATTTCAGACTCACCATCAACCCTCCAATACCCATCCTTTCTTTCTCCTTCCCTTCAATCCTTCTTGATTGATTCTGCCCATGAATGAAAATTATCTTGGGTTAATAATTTTCTGATAAGAGTTTGTTTGAATATATGTTTATCAGTTTTTGATTTTTTTTTTTACTTAAAAAAAATTCTACCAATAGAAATTTTTGTTTGAATATAAGTTTTGAAGTATTTTTAAGAGTTTATTTAATAAAAACAAAACATTTTCTTGTAGATATGCTCTCAAAAAGATTTCTGAACTTGTATTTGAATAGAATTTAAATTTGTATCTAAATGATTTTTTAAGTGAAAAATAAAATAAAATAAAATGAAGAGACATAAGAAGAAGGAAGGGAGAGAAAAGGACATGTTTGAATCCAAATGGAAGAGAAACAAACCTTGTGAAAGTAATTTGAGAGAAATTATTTTGACCCTCTTTTTTATAGAGCAGTACAAATCCCCACTAGGGAGTAGAGAATGGAAAAGGGTCTTTCTCTATTTATATTTGTCAATGGCGATGAATGTGCATTCAGTGAATGGATGGTGAGGATTTATCTGAATCGCCTTTAATAACCATGTCAGTTGTTTGATGATGACATGATGTCTTTTATTTTAAGTTAGTAATTTTTGGTTTTTTAATTTTAAATATATATTTTATCTTATCATTAATTTGATATTTATTAACAGTTAAATTTTAATATTAACACGTAATCTATTACTCTCTGTTTTCTTTATTATAAGAAAAGAACACACACATTTTTGGTTATTAAATATAAATTTTTTTAATTATTTCTGTAATCATGCTTTCTCTAAAATATTTTTTCTTTAATACACGATGTTTCAATTGTATTATTTCTTTAAACATTTATAATAACGATAGTTTAAGAAGAATATTATAAAATTTATAAAATATAATGTAGATAATTAATGTTCTTAAGATATGTGTTTTTTTTTCTTATAATAAAGAATAGATGGAATATTACTTTTATTTTTATATCAACAGTACTACTTAAGTGACACGACGTTTAAAGATAAAAAAAAATAAATATATACAAATTCTTTATTTGTATTTATTTTAGAGAAAAAACAAGTAATGCGCATACAATAAAGGTGATATTTTACTACACAAATTACTATTTATGATAAGTTATTGCTTCTTTTCTATGTCAAAGTTATTAACTTTAGTAATAAATAAATAAAAGTTATTGCAATGGTGATCTTTGATTGATTTATAGTGTATGAGTATTAAACTATTTATGTCAATAGATAACTGATCTTTATTTTATTATTAGATCTCATTTATAAGTTTTTAAATTTTATCTCTAAATATCATATAACATAGATACATGTCTAAAATTAAAATTTAATAATTAATATATATTAAATTTTTTTTGTCAAATTAAAATTCTGTAATTTTCAAAATTAAGAGACTAAATATTTTTATTTTAAAATAAAAAACTAAAATTTTATATTAAAATAACACAACAGCAAAAAATGTATTTTAGTTTAAATTATTTTATAAATGAACGTTAGTTATAACAAAAGTCAAATGATAAGATCAAAGTTATTGCAGTTTAAAAGAAACATTAACTTTATAATAATAATAATAATACAATGCAATGCAATGCAATACAATACAATACAATATAATATAATATAATATAATATGATATAATATAATATAATATAATATAATATAATATAATATAATATAATATAATATAATATAATATAATATAATATAATATAATATAATATAATATAATATAATATAATATAATATAATATAATATAATATAATATAATATAATATAATATAATATAATACATTTATATATGTATAGAAAGAAAAGAGTGAAACTTATTTTCTGTTGTTGTTTTTTTAACCCAATTACTCTCTTAAAATAATAAAAAAATATTAGATTAAATTATAGTAAGATAATAAGATAATTATCAAATCTTGCCCATCAAAAACAGGCCTTACATTTTCTAAAATATTCTTAAGCGTCCATATAATAATAATATTTCCAGTTATTATTTAGAAGTATTTTTAATTAAAAACATTAAATAAAATTGATTTGATTATTTTTTTTTTATTTTAATCCAAAAAAATTGAAGTAGTTTTTACTTACATATAAATACAAATAAAATAGTAGAATAAATTTTAAATTATTTTTAATGTTATTCTAGATATTTATGACTATAATATTATAAAATTCTTATAATAGTATAATATTTATTTTCATAAAACTCGAAGAGTTGACGTAGATTAATCATCTTGCATTTATATGTTGTGACAATAATCTATTTAGTGGGAACTCATGTTATATTTTTATTGCGTGTGAAAAAATTTCATATATTAGCAATGTGAGACGGATGGGACGGGTCGGATATAAGTTTCATGATATCTTTTCTTATCTCCACGGTTCAAATTGGAGACAGTTATTTAAAACAATTAAATTGGGGAAAATTATTAAACCGGGGATGGCAATAAGGATGGGGTAAGTAAGTATATACCCGTTCTCGGTTTAATATTTTGGATTTTACCTGTACCTATACTCGATCAAACTGAATATTTTTCGTTAAAGTCGGGACGAGTTTAGATATTACCTACGAGTACAGATTTATTTGTCATCTCTAATAATACTATGAGCATGACTAATTTTAGCTTGAAAGAAATTTGTGATAGAACATAAAATATTTACCTTCATAAATATTTTTGTTAAAATTAATAGTTTTTAATTTACTTTAATATTTATTTTATTGCTTTACAATTTAAATAATTATTGTGAATTTTAAAACATTTCATTCATTAATATTTTTATTTTGTACTTTTGGTATATTATTTTATTTTATTTTAATAGTTGAATGTTTTATTTTTGTTTTCAATGCTAACATATTGTTTTCAAAAATGAAATCTGAGAAAAAAAATCAATATAATGGTATGGTTGACAAATAAATTTATCTCTTAAGAATGTGATCATATGTATAAAGAAATACGTGAAGCTAGTTCTTTAGACAAATCTCAATACTTCAAGTTGAAAAAGGTCATTTGGATTTAGCTCTTTTAAAGTGAAGGACTGTACTCACAATTATTAATTATAAAATCAATTAAGATTTGTGATAAAATAAAATTATAGCAAAATAAAATCTAAAATTAATTATAAAATTAATCCTTGTTTTTTTTAATTAATGATTATCATTGTACTTTATTTTTTAGAGTGCAGTTTTTTCATTTTAGAAAAGCTAAATCTAGGATTAGTTACCTATTTGATATCTATTAAACCTCCAAAAGAGATTAGTTCTCATGATTGACAAGAGATATTACTTGATAATTGTGAAGAAAAGACACTTACTAGAAGGGGAGAGTTGAATAATATATATAAAAAACTCACACATCTAGTAAAAAGAAAATAACTTATCAAAGGAAATGTTGAAGAAGAGTCGGATGAAATATTGAGATATTTATACTAGTTCATCTTAACCATCGAGATTACGTCTAGTTTTCAATCCAATCAAATTGAATTTCACTAACTTTCAACAAAGTTACAAGCATTTTTTTTCCAAGCCACTTTTGACTCAATCCTAAGTAGTCTTCAACTTGCCTCTTCAAGTAACTATTGAAGTATTCTTTGAAAAACAAACCTTTCCAACTTCAACGCAAAGTATTATTTCAAACAAACCTTTCCAGATTCAACACCAAGTATTATTTTAGACAAGCCTTTTTAGGTTCAATACTAAGTATTCTTCCAAACATGTCTCTCCAAACTCAATATTAAGTATTCTTTTAAATAAGTCTCTCCAAACTCAACCCTTACAACAAAGGTAATGGATGATTACAATATCGTTTTGTCTCTTCTAGACGTGAAGCAATCAACAATGAAAACACAAGTATTTTACAAAGAATTATATACAAAATTTACAATAAGTGTTTCTTTGTAGTTTTCTACTTTGTGTATTTCAATATGTTTCTCTATACAATATGTCTCTTATTTTTGTTGTTTGAAGGTTTGATCCTTTTATAGTAGCTTCAAAGAAGATGACCATTGCGGTAATTTAATTAAGTTGAACTCACAATATTATTTCATGAGTTATTTCGTTTGTCTTCACTATTGATCCTAGAAATTACTATTGTTTCATTTAATGCGAGCATTAAATGCCTTTCAATAAAACATGTATTTCTTATTTGATCTAGTAGGTTACTTATCATCATTTCCTTTCAAAATGAGCATGGTAGAAGTAATATCAGTGCAAAATAATTGAAGTCAGCATAGAGTAGTTCTTTGCAAGGCCTTTTTCTGCTTTATCTGTGATTTCTAGGAGTTTGCTTTTTTTCTTTTGACAGATAATTTGACTTTTTTTTTCTTTAACATATTTTGAGAGTTCCAAGACTTTTTTTCTTGTTCGATCTATTAAGAAATAAATAATTTAATGAAATTTATTATTAGTCTCATTTAAAAGATTACAATTAATGCATAATAAGATAAATTGTATGATTCATTTGATTTTTTTTTATCTTACGAACGATATATATTTTTCACACTTTGTCTGATATAGAATATCTTATAGATAATTCATTTTGTTTGAAATTTTTTTTCTTCTTGTTATCATTAAAATTTGAGGAAGTCAAAATTGTCTTTTAACTTAATAATAATGAATAAAAAAATATCAATACTATGAAGAATTAATTTTTGGTCGAACATATCTTGGCTTTTAAGAAAGCCATGACAACCAAACATTACTTCTATAATATTTTTTTTGAAAAATTATTTTTTATTTAAATTTTAAGCGACAAACAAACATTACTTCTATAATGCCTTTTTTAAAATGTTTTCTTTTTAATAATTTTATTTAAAATTTTAAAATAATATTAATTATTATTTTATCAACTATATCCTTACTTTAATGTAAATTTTAATCACATTAATCATAACAAAAGATATAAATGAATAAAAATTAAATAAAAATTTTAATAAAAAAATTATATTTGTTAAAATTTTCGATTACAAATTAAAAAAAAAACTTGAAAAAGGAAGGTAATAATTAACAACCCAAAAGAAGAAACAAGAAATCATAATTCTCACATATTGTTGACTTTATTATGTTTTTGGTACAGTTAAGAGACTTGAACTTCAGTCCAACAAAAGCTGAGTCAGAGATCACGAACACAATTAATTAAAGGTTCAACAACATACATTTAAAAAAGGTGGCGCATGCTAAATCCTATGTGCTGTGCTGCTAGTGGACACGTATATTTTTTCTTAATTATTTTTAAAATGATAAAATAAAACTGTCTAAATTAATAAAAATAACAAGAATATTTTTTTTATACTAACGGTGTAAATCAGTTTCACACAGTTGTTAAATTAATAACCATCATTTATGTCAAGTTTATTGAATTTTACGAATTTATTTTAAAAGTTATGTTAATAATGATTTTTATTAGTCAACAGTGTAAAAACTTTTATATTATCCTATTAATAATAGGTTAAGTCTAAATCAAAATTTATTTTTATTTTCTCAATGTGTCAAACGTATACAAATTAATAAAATTATTACATAAAAAATACTCTAAAAACATTGATAATAAAAAGGTTAAGTCTAATCATCAACTTAACAGTACAAATAGATGAAATTGGATGGATTTCTTTATTTCTTTTAGCTGTGGCTCAATTCTAAATGAAGAAAAATAAATATCTATACGGTATATTTGGTGAGTGTTTACAAAATTGATTTTAAATAAAATTGCAGCATGTGATTAAAATTGATTTTTGAAGGGAAGTGATTTATATTTGAAAGTTTATATTCTAAAAGTAATTTTGCAGAAAAATTGAGTACAAAATTATTTATCTAATACAAAAGTTACTTAAAATTACTTCAATTCAAATCAATTTTGGATTAAGAATTAATTGCTAAACAAGGGACTAGACCTTATGGTCTATTGATTTTTGTTTTACGTGCAAATTTTATGGGCCTGAGCTTGATGAGAACAGAAAACTAATCCATATATAAATGCAGGTTTATGATATATACACCTCCTTTTTTCTATAAGTATAAATATTTTTCAAAAAAAAATTAAACTTTTAAAATATTATTAATTTTTTGTTTTAAATTTTTAATTTTACATTCACAACATTTAATTTAATACTTTTTTTTCACATATCTTTCCTCTTTTTTTTAAAATTTTTACATGCACCCCCTTATTTTTGTTTCACCCCACCTATTTTGGTAATATGTGAAAATTGAAAAAAAAAATGTGTTAATAAGAAGAAGAAAGTAGCAAATTGAAAGTTGAAAGTGTAAAATTAAATTTTTTTTAAAAAAAATTATAATATTTTATAATTTTTTTTAAAAGGAGGTGTACTTATTAAAAAAAAGAGGTGTATATATCATGAGCCATAAATGCAGCCTATAGGGTTGACCCATTTAACTGTTAGGTTAAACGTTATTAATTTTAACCCACATTACATTTAAAAGAAAAGTAACTAATGACAAGACTTATATTTGATATTTGATGGTTATTTACTTTAGACTTGAGATTATTTGCTACTTTTTAATGGTTAATGTTTTTATATTCTAATTATAATTTTAGTTTTTTTTCTTCATATTTTATTTAGGCTCATATTAATTAACTTGCAAACTCATTTATTAACGGTCTAATGTGAATGGTTCAAAGTCAGACCAAAAGGCTGTATGAGAGTAAACATGTTAATATTTACCTAAAATTACAATAGTTGAGATGTTATAATAATTCTTGAGGATATCTAATGTAATTTCCTTCTTGAAAAGATTGATTGGGGAAGATTCCATTTGTTTTCTTTTTCCTTCAATCTCTCATCACACATATATCTAGCCAAGCCACTATTTTGGTATGTGAAAGTAAGTTTAATGTGTTCTTACATTAGATCCGGAAATTATTATTTTTTATATAGAAATTTTCAGTTGTTTCATTTAAGTCTATAAATTTAATTCTTTGTTATTATTTTAGTCTTTTAATATATGTTAATGCTATCACTTTAGTCGCAAATTATTTGAATTTTGAACTATTGTGTTTGATGAATTGTACTTGGGGACTTATTTAGAATTTTCACAGTTTTAGAGACTAATATAAAATTATATACTTTTAAGAGTAAAATAGTGGTTTGTTCTTTTTCTTAATCAGACTTTCACTTTTTAATATAAGGAACACAATAACAATGTATTCATTTTGCTCTCAATCAACGTTAAGCATGCCATTGAAGCTGGACAAAGACAAAGGAGTTAGTTTGACTTTTCCTATTTGTAACCCCGTCATTGGAGGGGTGGGTGGGTTTGATGGTGGTTTGAAGAAATTGAGTTTAAAAAATTTAAACTCAAATCCATTCTCGTCAATCGAGAAAATCTATGGGAACTCATTTTACTTTATTTATTATTATTATTATTATTATTATTGTTGTTTTAATTTAATGACTTAAATGTATTTTTAAGTTACTTATGTAACAACCGTCATGATTTCTATATTTAGTGGGATCGCACTACTACTAATGAACTAAGAGAAATAAAAATTAGACAACTCATATATACAAACACACACACACACACACACACACATATATATATATATATAAGTAAAATAACTGAATTTCTATGTACAAAATATAACATCATATATGTACAATCATCCAAAATAACATTACCCTAGTGCTGGTCAAGCACAACCAACAGCTACCTAAGAAGGTAACTCTGACACTAGGACCAAACTCCACTACTCGCTGCGGTCACCTCAACTCTAAGCTAGTCTTGACCTGCTCTCATACAAGTATGATCATCGCAGTCCATCCGCATGGAAACAGAAGGGTAAGCTAGAGTTCAAAAAACAATCATACAAGTACAAAATAAACTACACATGCATCCAAACCAAGTCCCAAAGGAACTTCCATCTCAATCAATCATCAATTCATCAAACATGAAGTCAAACACCATACACTTCATCATCATAGCAGTCATGCAATACATGCAACTCATGACAGATATCAATGCATATCAATCATCTAATGCGTCGTCACGCATACACTTAGGAGATCTCCCTAATAGTAGAGCAGCATAAGTGACATTCCATCCTACCAAAACCATCTCAACCATTTTCACGCCCAATGCGCCCGCTCGGTCACAACTAAACAGGATATAAACCCTTACTCAAGTTTACTCGGATGATGTCACTTACATAATTGGACGTCCGGTTCCACCGTTAGGTATAACACAACTGGGTACAGGCTTACCATGACCTTGACATGCATTACCAAGTCACTTGTGGTGTTCACCCACCGACTATCTGCAAGGAACCACGCATCTTTCCCAGTACTTGGTTAAGGGAATAACCCTCGACCTCATACTCCGCTCCAACACTAGCTAAGGACTTAGAGGAGAATCACTCAAACCAATAGCCTACCTAAGCACCACTCTCACCCAAAACTAGTGACCTACCTGAGCACCACTCTCATAATTAGTGGCCTATCCAAGCACCACTCTCAAGAGACTCTATGTGAGCTCTTCTAGTTCGAAAATATTTCCCTCTCCTCAAGTCCTAGGCTAGACACATGCCATAAAGCATCACATGCAATAATGCATCATACATCATACATGGTTTATCCACCATCATGATCAATATCATCCTCATATGAACATATACACATGTCATATCATATTTAAACATTCATACATATCATTACCAAGCATACATATTAATCATTCACCACTATACATCATATATCATCCATATATGAACCATCTATACATTATAGTATCAAACAACTTTTTAATCGACATGATAATAACTTAACACATCAAAACAACATGTATCTCCCTTCGACAAATGTCAAAGAAAATAACATCTATAGAGTTATACTCGTCCAAATAAGCCCAAACCTATCTCAAGAGAAAGATAAGGGGATTTCCTACAACTCTTATTAAGACACCAAGTCCTAATTCCATCATCTACTTTGTCAAAACTTACAAAAACCGCAACATCTATAACTAATGCTGACAACTTGGGCCCTGTTCACTAAAACAGCCATATCTAGAGTTCTAGACCTCCTTTTTATAGGTGGTTCCTGTAACACCCCAGCAACCCGCATGTGGATATTGTCCGCTTTGGTCGCAGCCCTCACGGTTTTGCTTCTGGCAATGGCACGCATGCCACCCCAAAACGCGTCCACACAAGGAAGGTATCCACACCCATATATATGGCATGCTTCGTTCTCCTTCCTAACCGATGTGGGACTTCACAATCCACCCCCCTCATGGGAGTCCAGCGCCCTCGCTGGCACACCGGCCCGGGTCCCGGCTCTGATACCAAATGTAACACCCCAGCAACCCGCATGTGGATATTGTCCGCTTTGGCCGCAGCCCTCACGGTTTTGCTTCTGGCAATGACACGCATGCCACCCCAAAACGCGTCCACACAAGGAAGGTATCCACACCCATATATATGGCATGCTTCGTTCTCCTTCCTAACCGATGTGGGACTTCACAATCCACCCCCCTCAAGGGAGTCCAGCGCCCTCGCTGGCACACCGGCCCGGGTCCCGGCTCTGATACCAAATGTAACACCCCAGCAACCCGCATGTGGATATTGTCCGCTTTGGCCGCAACCCTCACGGTTTTGCTTCTGGCAATGACACTCATGCCACCCCAAAACGCGTCCACACAAGGAAGGTATCCACACCCATATATATGGCATGCTTCGTTCTCCTTCCTAACCGATGTGGGACTTCACAGTTCCAACGCCATTGGAAAGCTAAGATCCAAGGTTACAACTTTCATGAAGACCATAAAGTCAAATTATGAAAGCACACTCACACCCGGCGCAGCCAGCTCGCACCCGGCGTGAATTCATCCAGAATCTGCTTCTGATGAATAAATGCCCGGTGCCAATAATATGCGCTCAGCTTAAATTCATACAGTAGCCTGAAAACTTCAAAAATTTCATCAAAAACCTGAAAATCAGGAAATCCAGCCACATGCAATGCATAAAACATAGCCCATAGGCTTCATACAACTCAAAAACAACCTCAAATTCAACATGCACCCACCTGATGCATCAAAATCACCAAAAACCTCATTTTTCCCAAACCCCGAAAATGAGAAATTTCTCTAATCCAACCATGGATTCTCAACATTTATGCATCAATTGAGTTTCTAAACTCACATGCAACCAAACAACAAACATTCTAGCTTCCCTCACCTAAAGATTGAATTAGAATAGCCAAGAATTGAGAAGAAGCAAAGAAATTCCTCCAGAGCTTGACTCGCGGACTTCAATCCTCCAAAAGCAAGCTTTCTAGTATGTAATTCAAGAGAAGATAGAAGAATTTAGTGATCTAGAAAAGAAGAGGAATCAAATAGAGAAATTTGGGAGAGAAAGGAGCTCACGGACCAGAGTCCTTCTTGTAACACTCCATTTTTCACAAATTATATTAAAGTATTTTAGAATTTTTTTTTGATATTTAGTAGCCTAGAACGGGTTGTTCCCAAACTGGAACGGGCCGTTCCCAACTACTAAAATGGCTTATAACCCTAGTTGAGAACGGGCCGTTCTGGTTTTAGAACGAGCCGTTCCAAATATGGCCGTTGTGAGTTAAACTCAACCTTAGAACGGGTTGTTATGGTTTGAGAACGAGCCTTTCTAGATGTGAATTTTACACATGACAAATGAGTCCATAACGGGCCATTCCGGATTTGAAACGGGACGTTCTGGCCACCTCTGAAGTCTATAAATAGCACACTCTAGCACGACCAAAAACACACTTTTCACTTCTGACTTCTTTTTCTTCTACACTCTGTGAAGACCAAGGGGAACTCAGAGGAGGAGACCAGCAACATCCTGTTTTAGCTTCATCTTCTGCTTATCCGGGTAAGGGGGAGTGAGAAACCTCGCTCGAGAGTGTGAGAATAATTGCTGGGTAGTAGGATTGACCCCAAATCTCTTGCCAGATGCATGCTTCTGGGAACAGACAAAATATGAATGTTTTCTGTTTTATCTTCTGATTGTTCTGTTGTGTTCCATGTTAGATGTAATGTGTGAATATTTAATTAATTTTGAGAATAAATATGTTTTGATATGAATTATAGTGCTCTATGGGCTCCTGTGAGAATCCTATGAGTAGGGATGGCAAAAATACCCGCACCCGCGGGTATCTACAGGTAAAATCCCCTATGGATAATAAATAGATAGGCTAATTGGGTACCCGCGGATAATGGGGACGAATAATTTTTTACCCGTTTATAAACGGGGCAGGGGCGGGTATGATGATATCCATACCCGCGGGTACCTGTTTAATAATATTTCTTAAATATCCTAATTATCCTTGTACCACATAACCCTAAAACTACACTCTCTCATCTTATTTTCTTACAAAAGTGAGGTTGATGAAGTTACCAACATGTGTTAAGCATGTTATAGAATTATGTTGGATGTAATTTGATTAATTTTCTAGCTTTGATTGGACCAATAAAATTTATGTATTTTAAGTTGTTTACTTTCGTTTGGAATTATGAGATTGAATTATTGTAGCTTTGTGATGAGACATTAACTTATTTGTGAGATTGGTTTATTTTAAGTTATTGATTATCTTGCATTTTTATTATTATTTCAACAAAATTAACGTCAAATACAAGTTCAAAATTAACATTGAATTTTTATTTTTAATATTTCAATGACATTAAATATAAACTTAAAATTATTTGTAATATAATTTTTTTTAATTTCTTAAAAAATTTATAAATATCCATGGATATACATGGGTATTCAAGAAATTCATGGATACCCGCTTAATGGATACCCACGCAGATATAGGGTGGGTATGGAGCCAATTTTCATTTAGTGGGGCGGGGGTGAGTTTACTATTACCCGCCCCCATGGGACCCCATTGCCATCCTTACCTATGAAAAACAGGCAAAATATGAATATTTTCTGTTTTGCTTTCTGAATGCTCTGTTGCATTCCTTGTGTGATGTAGCGTGAAATATGTATTTGATTTCAAAATTAGATATGTTTTGATATAAATTAGAGTCCTATGTGGGTTCCTGTGCGAAATCCTATGAGGAACAATTATGAGTATGACTATGTGAAATATGAACAAATGACATGAGACATGATGTGAATGAGAATGGGCTAATGTGAACACTTTGACTATGAGAATGTGAAATGTGATAAGACATGAAATTCCATGACAAGTGAAGTGATGAGTCCATGAGTTCGTGAACGTGTGACATGCATCATATGCATATATGAGCTAACAAGGTGTACCTTAGGGTCTTCAATGATGTAACAAGCTAACAAGGTGTACCTTAGGGTCACTAGTGATGTACCAAACTAACAAGGTGTACAAGCTAACAAGGTGTACGTTAGGGTTACTAGTGATGTAACAAGCTAATAAGGTGTACCTTAAGGTCACCAATGATGTAACAAGCTATGATGTATGATTATGAGACACGTGACTAGCGCCATATGCATGCATCTATGAGTCGAGTCCATGACATCCTTACATGATGAATGAGTGTGTATGTATTATATGTAAAAATTGAATTTGAATCTGATTAATGAGTAGTTATGACCAATGACGGATCTACGTTGAACGTAGTGGGGCAGTTGCCCCCACTAAAATTTTGTTTATTTTATTTTATTTTTATATAAAATATTAATTATTTTATAAAATATGTATTATTAAATATATTTTAATTATCTTATTATATTTAATATAATAAAATATGTTAATATTTTATTTTATTGTTTAATTACTTTTATTTTATGATAAAATTATCTTAATTTTTTATGAGGAAAAAATTTACTTACTCTAAAAGTAAGTCTTGATAAATCTACTTTATTTTATATCAAAATTTTAAAAATTTAACTGTTAAATTAACAGTTTTTAATGTATAAATTAAGTTTACAAATTTTTTAAAAAATGAAAATCATATGATACTTCATTAGATAGATTCAACCTAACATATAAAATGTTTTTTTTATATATTTATAATTATCCATCAATTTAAATTAATAAAATAAAATATCAAATAATTTTTATTTTTATTTTCAAAAATTTTATAAATTTGATTTATATATTAAATACTTTTAATTAATTGGATGAATACTTGTCGTAGAACATGAATTATTTAATGGAGTTAGTCTATCAATCTCTTCTTATTTTTTATTATTATAATATACTATATTTTTTTGACTAAAAGATTTATTACTTCTTTACTCATTAAATGTGTCATACTTTAGTTTACTAATGTTGATTATTTTTCAATTTTTATTTTATTTTTTAACCCTTTGGTAATGTATATGTGTATTATGTTGATAGGAGAGAATCTAAATTAAGAGGAATGAGAGTAATTGTCACAAATTTTTTTTAACTTAAACATATTTAAATAAAGACATTTACTCCTATAAAAAAAAAGTAGACATAGCACTCATAAAATATTTCTATTTTAAATGAGTTTAGAAATTTTAAAAATACGTAAAGAAAACAAATTGATAATTTTTATTATTTTTATCTTATTAATTTTTACCATTTTATTCCTCTAATATTAAATAAGTCACAAAAATTTATAAAGTGATACTTAATTATAATCTCAGATAAAAAAAAAAAAAGAAAACAAAATTATCACTCTATTTATGAGACAATTTAATTTATTAAAATAATATTTTTTAAGTTTTTTACCACAAAAACATATTTTTCAAAAAATTATTAAATTTTATTTAATAAAAATGATACAGAATATTTTATTTCCCCCACTTAATAAATTTTCTGGATCCATCACTGACTATGACTATGCTTGTATGATTTGTGTGTGTGTTACCTAACTATTATTTCTACATCTGGAATCGAGTGAGATGTTTCTCACTCCCTTGTTGTTCTTTGTATGTGTTTAAATTGTGTTGCAGGTGATCATCAACATGAGGATGTTGGTGATGAGGCTTAGGCTTCAGTTGGGCATGCTCTGATAAGATATGTGACATCGGGGCATAACTAGGCTTAGTTTAAGATTTCATTATTGTATTTGTTTTAGAAAGACTCATGCTTTTTTTTGCTATAAATTCCGCATTTGACCATGATTTAAGTTTACGAATGTGAATTCTCTACTCTTATGTTAATGGAACTATTGTTTTAATTCCAAAGATTTTATTTAACCCAAGAATATGTTTTATAATTTTATATGTATGTTGGGATAGAGGGTGTCACACTTCTCTCTAAAACTTCTCTCTAGGTTTCCTTGAGAATAAACTTATGAAGTTCCCTTCTCAGAGAAACCCTTATATACTCTTCTCCCTAGAGTCAACTAAACTCTAAAATCTACTCACTATGTCACAACTTATATATATATATATA
>NW_017984706.1:99058-113615 GCF_000340665.2 Cajanus cajan
CTACAATATATATATATATATATATATATATATATGAAAATTAATGAATGAAAAACATCTTAAATTTGTTTAGGAAGGTAAGTCCCTATAATTAAAATTGGATGACAACAACATGAAGGGGCCTATGCTACCAATAAATTAATAGGAAAATAAATTTGGTCAAATCACATCATGATAAAAACAATAACTATTTGCAAATGTATGTATATACTAACTCATTTTCATGGAAAACATTCCAACAACATAGTAACATGATCAAGAACTTGTGCTTTGCCAATCCATGACATACAAGCTCTATTAATAACAACATTGCTATAAAATTTATACTTTGTGACTACAAGAGTTGTGATGAAAGTTGATTTATGTTGTTGAAGTTGAACTTAGACTGTTGTTGTGTTTTGTTGATAGAATTGTTTTATGTAATTAACTTGTTTTCTTCTATATCATATTGTTTCTTTATTTCAAGCTTGTCCTTGCATTTTTTCTTGTTATTAGATCGCGATAATCATATAATTATAAGAGCAGGGTAAGATTAGGCTAGGGGACAAACAAGATTTTAAGGACTATGTTAAAGATGGTGATGTTTGTTTTGGCTATTCTGAGACAACTTTTGTTTAGTAGTTACTTGATTCACAATTTAGAATTTATGTTTATAGTTGAATAGTTGTATATATATAATGTATATATGCATGCATGTATGTATGTATAAAATTTGATATAATTCCACTAAGGAATTTGTATTTATGTTTTGTAGCTTTACATCTTTACATATGTATATATTGCTGCATGTAAATCTAGAAACTATTACATGATAAATCAAGGTAATTAGATTTATGTTTTTCGTTTATTAGTGTTAAGTTGTAAAGTTTAATGACTTGGCGGATCATTACAATTTACTTTATGACTAATATAAATTTATTTAAGTTTTTTTTTATAATAATTTTCTTAATAAACATTTAAAAGAAAATTAGATATATATAAAAAATAAATTAAGCTTCCCTCATAAGTTAAAATTAGTTTATTTATAAACTAAACTTGTTGAAAAAACTTATTTTATCTTAATTACCTCCTTAATTTCTTTTCCAATTAATGCCTTTTTAAATAAGACCAAAATTTGAGAAATGGTTCTCAAAATTGGATAAATCAAATCTTCCTTCAAACATTTTTTTTATTGAAGTTGAAATTCCGTTAATAAGGTAATGAAAATATCCAAAAAATATAAATTGTATTCTACATATTAAGAAAATGGTCTCAAATCCCAATAGCACTGCAAGTGTGGTGTCAAGTAACACGAAATACATTTTTTTTTCTTTTCTATATGCTTCTTGCTCGACAATTTCAAGTAACACGAAATTCAATTTTTTTTTCTCTTTTCTATATATGCTTCTTGCTTGGCAATTTTAAACTCTTATAATTTGATCACGTGTAACTCTAAATAGTGACCTTTTAACTTCAATTCTTTACTCCTAAATCGCTTAATTCTGATGCAATTTCCACGTTTATTCCACAATCTATTTTCAAGATGTACATATATTCCAAGAATTATTACACCCATTTGAAGTTTTACTACTATAAAGTAACAATAGCTTTAAATGCAGTCCTAAAAGTCTGTCTAAAATCATAGTGCAAGTTCAAGTGAGTGAAAACTTCCAAGGCACAATATTGACATGCATCCACCAACTTTTTGCTTCTCATAAAACACCATGGGCCTGCAAGAACAACTGTCCTATAAGTGTCCCTTCATAATGACATAGTCAAACTCTTTAATTTGATTTATACATTATTCATCAAATTCATCAAGGTTGATGAGGCCACCATTTTGAATTTTGAACCCTCAATTGTTTAGCTTTAACTAGATAATAGGGTGTCCAAAAGTTGCCATAGTGAAGTTGTAGCTTGAGTACTTCCATGGCTTGAAGGAAAAGTCATCCGTGTACGATACATTTTCGCGCCACTTCTCCTAGAAAATCATTAAGAATTAGGATTTAACAATTAAGAGCACCTACAAGAGGGGAAAATGTTTACACACACAAACACAAATTTGTGAGAAGATTAAAATGTTTATGTACAACCAAAAGATCCAAATCTTACTATGGTTATTTCTCGGAGATATCCATATCTTAATTAAGACAATAATATAATACAATATTATTTTTTTTTTAATATTATACTGTTAGTGAAAAAGTTTTTGCACCGTTAATTAATAAGAAATCATCATTTATATGATTTTTAAGATAATTATCATAAAAGTCAACAAGTTCATTAAATGATGGTTTATTATTGAATAATTCTCAAATTCTTAATCTTTTTTCAACTTTTTTTATTATTATTTATTATTATCATTTGTAGATAACTTTTTTTTTTAAAAAAATTCTCAAAATGGATAATTTTTTAAAAAAAAATCTAAATATAAGGTAAGTTGTGTTTGATAAACTTAAAATGAAAGTCATGTAAGGTAAGTCGTGTTTAAAAATCACAATTTCTTTCTTTTATTTTAATTTAATATATATAAAAAAATAATATTTTCATATAAAATAAAAAAACTAAAACAAGGCAAGTCGTGCATTCAACCACGACTTTTCCATTTTTATAAAATAAAACTAATGAAATTGGAAAAACAATTAAAATAACAAAAAGTCATATTTATAAACATGACAATGGACTTTCGTAAAGCAAAGGGAAAAATAAAAGTCGTATTTGTGAAATAAGACTTCCATTTAAAAGTCATTTTTCACAAATATGACTTACCCATTTTAAGTTTTTTTTTTTTAAATATCTATGCATTTCAGGAATTTTGAAAAAAAAAATACCCCTCAGCTACATCCCAAAAAATGATTTTTTTTCCTCCTATCTCTCTCTCCCCTTAAATTTTAAGTGGATTTTAAAATTCTACTGATAGTGTAGTTATATTAAAAAAAAGGCTGAAAACCTATTTTGATCTTTTATAATAATTGTTTGTTTCAATTTAGCATCCACGTGGCATCCACCTATGCATTTATGTGGCATCCACGTAACCAACAGTTAACTCCGTTTAAATAATTTAGATGGAAGTCCGAAATTGCAACCAATTAATTTATTAGGGGATCAAATTGAGACAAAAAATAAAAATGGGACTAAATTGAAACAAAAAATTATTATAAGGGACTAAAATAGGTTTTTAGAAGAAAAAAAATACTGAATTTATAATCAATATATCAAGGAATATCTGGCCGTAATTTATATATCATTAATAGAATCTCTAATTCTTAATATAACAAAAGTCCAAATCTTTCTGCGGTCTAAAAATTATTAATTATTAAAAAAAAAACTTAAATACATCATATCCAAATAACTTATATAACTACTAATAAATACTAATATATTAGCTGTTAATATAATACATTATACTATAATATATATATATATATATATATATTAAGAAAGTTAGTTATTTGTATTAAATTTTATTACTTTCATAAGAATTTTTTTTTTCTCTAAACTATCCTTTTATAAATGTCAAAATAAAAAAATAGTGCAAAGGAATAAGAAATATGGAAAAATCTTAAACATAAAAAAAATGAGTTAATCATACACTGTTAGTGTAAAGTTTTTTACACTGACAACCAATTATATCTTTTAATTGTGTCATATCACTGTTAAAAGTAAATGTGTTTATAGTGACATATGACACAATTAAAAGATATAATTGGTTGCCAATATAATTATTTTTTTTACACATTGGCAGTGTATAGGTGATTAACTCAAAAAATATTGGTTAGAGGGAGTATTATTGCACTAGTCAAGTTGACGATATCTAAAGTTTATGCCACTAAAAAAATATGGGAGTAGTGTGATGTCTAGGTTGATTGAGTGTCCATATGTGCATATTCATATATCCATTTTTTTTAAAAAAATTAATAAAATATTAGTTGAGTGAGAAAATACTATAACTAATTGTGAAACAAAATTAACCATATTTATACGTGTGATCGTAATTTTGAAGTATTTCAAAAGGTAAGAAGTTTCATATTGTTGCAATTTTTTTTAGGTATTAGTTTTTATATTAACTATTGATATAAGCATTCAATGTGGCTAACAATGACCGAGGCTTGCCCATATGAATGTGGACCATGTAGGTACGATGCAGTGCAAATCAACCATCCCTCCTTGCTTGCGTGATAATTGGCTTTCTCATGGGTTTCTACGTTATCTGTCACCGCATTGTGTAACATTCCAGACACATTGTGTTAAGTCAAAAAATATCTTAAATCTTTTAGGATATAAATTTTAATGATAATAAATTCAGACATTTTTTAAGAGATTTTTTTTAGATCTTACTAAGACGAATAATGATAAGACAATAGGTTATTTTGATATATTTCTCAGAGGAATTATTTTATTTATAAAGGACAAAACATTTAATATATCATTTATAATGTCTGATAACCAAATTACTTTGTTTATATTATTCCTTAACAGATCATCGAAAGGAATAAAAAGTTTCTTTTGTACTTGAACTACAAAAAGGAAGAGAGACAGGCTTTGCATTAAAAAAAGGATAAGTAAATCCATCAGAGTACGCAAAATCTCAGAGAAAGTTATTTTTGATTGACATACACAACAATTTATCTCTTTTAGTACCTTAAAGGTAATAAGTAACTTCCTTAATTAGATAAGAAGTGATGATTAGATAAAATGTATTTAATGTACCAACAAACACTTTTATCCACAAGGAACAAAGATAAAGACAAATGAAACAAGCTTGTGAGAGATACTCAAGGATTCACAATAATCATCTTCATTAACCATCTATACAAAAAAGCTTTAAGATTCAAAAAGAAGAGGGAACAACTAGTGTAAATAAATTTTATATACATTCTCTTTGTAAAAGTTTTGTACTTAATTGGTGGTATTATGTCTTCATAGTAAGACGCAACAACAAAGTCATTTTCTAACTTTAACTTTGTGTTATTGCATTGAGTCTGAAGAGGTTTGATTGTAAAAGAATACTTGATTTGTTGAAGTTTGAAGAGACTTTGTGTTCAAAGAATATTTGGGTAATTGCTTGAAGAGGAAAGTAAAAAAGCACTTAGGTTGAGCTAGAAGTGACTTGTGAAAGAATACTTATAACTTTGTAAAAGATAGTGAAACTTGATCAAGTTGATCAAGAACTGGATATAGTCTCAGTGGTTGAAACTGTGTGTGTAAGCGGGTCGAGTTGAATTAGATTTGGATGAATCTATTATCTGACCTGATCAAAAATTAATAGATTGGGTTAAGTCATATTTGTGCAATTTTTTTTTTAAATCCAACCCAAGCCAACCTAATTATGACGGGTTGGATTGGGTAGAGCCAATTAGGTCGAAATAATTAAATAAATAAATTTTTGTAAAATTTAAATATTTCAAAATAAATATAAATCATTTGATACCTTGTTGCAAATATAATGTTATCAACCTATAAAGCAAGCAATTGTACAAACTAAAATTTAAAATAAATTTGTCAATTTGTTACATTATTATCAACTCAAACAACCAAAATTAGTTAATACAAAATAAAATATAAATAAATATGTTATATTGTTACAATGTTATTAACTTAAAATACAAAACTCGTTACTAAGTAAGATTGATGGTGGATATTGTTTTGAGCAAGTCATCATTCAAACACTATCATCATCATCATCATCATCATTGTTATTATTATTGTAATATATGATCGAGTCAGGTGGGGTCAAATTGGGTCATGGATCAATAACACAACCAATTACCTAGCTCGTACAATGTTAGATTTTGATTAGATTGGGTTGGATCTGACCCAAACATTGAAAAAACATTAAGAATTAGGATTTAACAATTAAGAGCACCTACAAGAGGAGAAAATGTTTACACACACAAACACAAATTTGTGAGAAGATTAAAATGTTTATGTACAACCAAAAGATCCAAATCTTACTATGGTTATTTGTCGGAGATATCCATATCTTAATTAAGACAATAATATAATACAATAGTATTTTTTTTAATGTTATACTGTTAGTGGAAAAGTTTTTACACCGTTAATTAATAAGAAATCATAATTTTTAAGATAATTATCATAAAAGTCAACAAGTTCATAATAAATGATGGTTTATTATTCAATAATTCTCAAATTCTTAATCTTTTTTCAACTTTTTTATTTTTTTATTTATTATTATCATTTGTATATAACTTTTTTTAAAAAAATCAAAATATAAGGTAAGTTGTGTTTGATAAACTTAAAACGAAAGTCATGTAAGGTAAGTCGTGTTTAAAAATCACAATTTCTTTCTTTTATTTTAATTTAATATATATATATATATATATATATATATATAAATATATTTTCATATAAAATAAAAAAACTAAAACAAGGCAAGTCGTGCATTCAACCACGACTTTGCCATTTTTATAAAATAAAACTATTGAAATTGGAAAAACAATTAAAATAACAAAAAGTCATATTTACAAACATGACAGTCGACTTTCGTAAAGCAAAGGGAAAAATAAAAGTCGTATTTGTGAAATAAGACTTCCATTTAAAAGTCATTTTTCACAAATATGACTTACCCATTTTAATTTTTTTTTTAAATATCTATACATTTCACGAATTTTGAAAAAAAAAATACCCCTCTGCTACATACCAAAAAAGATTTTTTTCCCCCTCTCTCTCTCTCCCCTTAAATTTTAAGTGGATTTTAAAATTCTACTGATAGTGTAGTTATATTAAAAAAAAAAAATCCAATGAATTTATCATAATCGTTAGGCTTTCTTATCTATTTTGTCCTAATTTTTTTAATGTTTTGCATATTTCAAGAAATATTAATGAACATTTTTGTTTGTTTATTTTTTGGTTTTTTTTACATATACTCCTATTTTAAAATTGTTATTTATAATTGTCAAAGATATTAAATGAAAGTATTTTAAACTTTAGACATTAGTATTAAATATTTTTTAATGAGTACTCTTCTTATTCTCTATTATATGAAAAAAAATTGATTATATATATATATATATACTATTAAGATCGTTAGTTATTTGTATTAAATTTTATTACTTTCATAAGAATTTTTCTCTCTAAACTATCCCTTTATAAACGATCAATAATTAGTTTACGGTTGTGAATCATGGAAAGAAAAAGACCCAAGATACAAAGTATTTCAAACACTGAATTTGGTAATATTGTCAATAGAAATTAATAACTTCAATTGCTAAACAGTTAGGCTATACAATGTATTATTAAGGACAATGCAATGTATCACTAAAGACAATGGTAGCAGATTTTATTTCATTTCAAACTGGAGTGAACCACTTACTACCAAATTGACACTATACAGTAAAAGATGAAATGACATGGTATTTTTCCTTGAAGTCATTAACGATGTACCCCAACAACAACAACCTATTCTTGAAGAGGTAGAACCTGAAGTAAAGGAAGATGATACACATGACTAACATTTCACCACACAACCATATGCAGGGACAAACTTAAGTTAATTATTTTTCATTCTTTTTTATATATATAAAATATTAATAATTGTATAAAATATATATTATTAATTATATTTTAATTATGTTGTTATATCTAATATAATAAATATATTAATATTTTTTTATATTTTATTTTATTGTTTAATTGTTTTTTATTTTGTGGTAAAATTATCTTCATTTTTAATGAAGAAAAAATTTACTTACTTCAAGAGTAAGTCTTGATAGATTTATTCTATTTAATAATTAATGTTCTATATCAAATTTTTAAGAATTTAATTGTTAAATTAAAAAGTTTTTCATGTATAGATCAAATTTATAAAAAATTTTAAAAAATTAAAAATCATATGATACTTCGTTAAATTAATTCAAATTAACATATAAAATATTTTTGTTTTAAATGAATGTAAAAATTTAGAGGACACTAAAAGAAAATAAATTAATAATTTTATTATGTTTATCCTATTAATTTTTATCATTTTATTCCTCTAATTTTAAATAAGTTGCAAAAAATTATAAAGTGACACTTAAATATTTCTTCAGACAGAAAGAGAAAAAGAAAAAGTTATTACTCTATTTATAAGACAATTGTATTTTATAAAAATAAGTAATTTTAAAAATTTTACCATAAAAAAATATTTTTCAAAATTATTATATTTTTTAATAAAATTAATAAAGAATATTCTATTCTCAGTTTTGGAACGGGCCCAAAATGGCCCGTTCTGATGTATTGGTGGTGTGTTAATTTTGCATCTGGAACGGCCCGTTTTAGGTAAAAAATTAACACACCAAGAGTGCATCCAGAACGGCCTGTTCTGGTTTCAGAACGGGTCGTTCTGGTTCCAGATGTTTTCGCAAAATTTGGCGTTCACGTGGTATCCACGTACGCATCTACGTGACATCCACGTGACCAAAAGTTAACTCCGTTTAAATAATTTGGACGGAAGTCCCAAATTGAAACCAATTAATTTATTAGGGACCAAATTGAAACCAATTAATTTATTTGTGACTAAATTGAAACCAAAAATAAAAGTGGGACTAAATTGAAATAAACAATTATTATAAGGGACCAAAATAAGATTTTAGCCTAAATAGATAGATAACTCAAATGTCATTTTATTTCAGTTTAGATACATCCTTGGTAATTTAAATTTGAGGAAACAATACAATCACTAGTGAAAAAAAGGTTTTTAAAATCGGTTATTTTTTACTTTTAAAATCGGTTGAGTAACCGATTTTAAAAGAGCCAATTTTAAAAGCTAGACTTTTAAAATCGGTTAAATAACCGATTTTAAAAGTAAACTTTTAAGATCCGTTGTTTTATAACCGATCTTAAAAGTGCTGGTCAAGAAAAAAAATAAAATTGGAACGGGCCGTTCCAAAATTGGAACGGGCCGTTCCAGATTGTGAAAAGCAATAATTGAAGAACGCAACTCAGAACGGCCTGTTCTCCTTTCAGTACGGGCCGCACTGCAAGGAGAACGGGTCGTTCTCCATGCAGTACGCCCCGTACTGAAAGGAGAACGGGTCGTTCTCCTTGGAACGGGCCGTTCCAGTTTCAAAATTTACCAAAATGAACCTACAACGAAAATAGAGACAAGAGAACTACATGAAAAAACGAAAAGAGATACAAGAAAAGGAAAACAAAAACGAAAATGATAAAAAAATTTATCTCTTTAGAAAATGAGAGCGCGAGAGAGATTTAAAAAATGAATGGAGGGAAAGATTAAAGAGAATGAGATTGGAGGGAAATATAAAAGGTTTCTGAAGAAACTTTTAAAATTGGTTATTTCAGAACCGATTTTGTATAAAACATACAAAATCGGTTCTGAAATAACCGATTTTAAAGTAGCACTTTTAAGATCGGTCATAAAATACCGATCTTAAAAGTAATGTTTGATACAACCTTTAGGATCAGTTCTTTTGTAACCGATCTTAAAAGTACTTTTAAGATCGGTTAAATATGAATCAATCTTAAAAGTATTCAGATTATTTACAAAATTGCCACCGCGTCATGCCTGAATCTAACTGGGGTTCGCGGTGGTGGAGGAACTGGATAAGAAAAAAGAGGGATTCTAGTTGTAAGATATCTAATGAAACCGTCGCTGGAATTGAGATCTCATTCAAAGAGAAAGATATCAAATATCTGGAGTTCCTTTTTGTATATTATATGGATATGGATGATTCGATCCGTAAGGACCATGATTGGGAATTTTTGGCCTTATAACTGATCTTAAAACTCTGATTTTAAATCTAATTTTTGCACTAGTGAATTACATAGCTTTAATATGGCCACATGTCAGAACCTGTCACCATATTTAAAATATTCTACGTGGCATGATTGTTGTTCATTAAACATTTGAAAAATCTTCTGTTTAAGTTTTGGTTTTAGATGCAATTGAATTTTACTTTGAATTCTTGATGGACTCTTGTCTTGAAAAGCATTATCTATGGTTGGAATAACGTTTTTTTTTGTAGCAAGACTAGTGGTTTTCTCCCTGTCTCTGCTATGTTGGCGGTGCTTAAACTTAGAGGCACGGCTATTGGAATCATGAATAAAACATATCTCCTACAATTATGATTTATTCTAGCATGCTTAGGCCATCTAATCTTTTTACCAGCGTAAAAGTTAGCAAAATCATTGCTCAAAGGGATTGGAAAGATTTTGAAACTTGGCCTATCATATTGTAGTCTAACATCTAACTATGTTTTAAACATTAATGTCAACTTTTTTCAAAAAGCTGAATGTGGAAGGAAATTTTATAATGATTGAACTTTGTTTACTATAACTTGATTCTATTTCTAATATTATTGCTATGCATATTTCCTTGGTTTTATTTGCAAGTTATTATTTATCTCTATAACATATAACAGAATTTGGATTCTCATACCATTTTTTATATTGGTCATTATCTCAAGTGAAATTTTTACTTAAATAATATTTTTTTTAAAAAAAATTACAAAAATATCAACTGTGCGGGTTTATTTACCAATGTAGAACTGTTTACTGTTCATGCTCACAATTCGGTTCCCGGGGAACCGAATTCTGAGCTTCAAAATCTTATTTTTTTTGTTTTTTCAACTCAGAATTCGGTTCCCGGGAAACCGAATTCTGAGTTACTTTAAATTTTTTTTTTCGTGTTTCTGGCCCATTTTGGGCAAATTTTGGAAGTGGAACGGCCCGTTCCGAAAGCAGAACGGGCCGTTCTGCTTAAAGAAACAGAGGCCTTTTTACGGCCATGCAACGGCCCGCTCCGGAGGACGTTTTCAGGAAGTAGACCTTGGTTTGGAACGTTGAATTCTCTCTAGCCAATCTATCTCTGGTCGTTGGTTCATATTAGTAAGAGCCTGAGCCATTGCTTCTAGAGCATTAGCGATTGCCTGATCGTTTCTACCTCCTGCCATTGTTTTTCTGTCCTCCTTGAAAAGTTAACAATTATGCTTTAAAACAACAATTTTAATCATTTTAACATATCAATAAGTTCAACAATCAATTTACTACACCATTCATCTACCAAACAAGCATAGCAGACTCATAACTCACGACCGATTGAATCGACCTGCTCTGATACCATTAAATGTGACACCCTTACTACCCCAACACATATATTGTAATAAATCTTTCAATTACAGTAAAAGGGTTCACATGAGAAAATTCAACAACTACATTAATAGAAATATCAAACATAAAATACAAGAGTTTCTAAAATTGTTTTCAAAATAAGATGATCTGGGAGGAAGAATGAATTATAAGGAAAATGCGGTGAGCTAGATTTTGGGAATAATTAGGGATTTTACTGTTATTCTATTAACTTTTATGTTAATGAAGGTTATTGCTATATTACTTGTTAAGGAGCATTAGCGATTGCCTGATCGTTTCTACCTCCTGCCATTGTTTTTCTGTCCTCCTTGAAAAGTTAACAATTATGCTTTAAAACAACAATTTTAATCATTTTAACATATCAATAAGTTCAACAATCAATTTACTACACCATTCATCTACCAAACAAGCATAGCAGACTCATAACTCACGACCGATTGAATCGACCTGCTCTGATACCATTAAATGTGACACCCTTACTACCCCAACACATATATTGTAATAAATCTTTCAATTACAGTAAAAGGGTTCACATGAGAAAATTCAACAACTACATTAATAGAAATATCAAACATAAAATACAAGAGTTTCTAAAATTGTTTTCAAAATAATATTACAGTACCAAATTCACATAAATATTTCGTCTTAAAAATCTTCTCCCCGATGTCACAATATCAGAGCATTTCCCAAAATAAAACTATTGGCATCCTATATGCCACTTGCAGTTGGATCTTCTCCACCTAAAATATCCACAATTTATACGGTGAGAAAAGAAAATATCTATATGCAAAGTACATCCAAACACACCATATTAAAAAGTTCATCATATTTCTTTATTTAATAAAATATTTACGAGCATGTACCCTAATTTATCAATCCATCACAATATTTTTACCTTTCTTCATTCACATCAATATAACAATTATTTCAACATCTATAATTCATGTCAATCTCACAATTAATAATATCATTTCCATGTCCATCATTCACAATTAACACTATGCCAAGACATCGCCACATCTGACACAAGTGATACGGGTTAATTGCCTCACTCAACCCACACCAGACCAGGGTCACGCCCTCCCTGTAGCATCACTTACCCAAGGGTCGTGCCATCCCTAGTCTTTTGATGTGAGACATCACAATCACAATCAATATCTCAACCATACAACATCTCATCTTATTATTAAAATTTATAACACGTATATAATTCCATATAACAAATAAACTTAACAAAGATTTCGTCTTAAAAATCTTCTCCCCGATGTCACAATATCAGAGCATTTCCCAAAATAAAACTATTGGCATCCTATATGCCACTTGCAGTTGGATCTTCTCCACCTAAAATATCCACAATTTTCAAGTAGGCATTTCTAGCTTTGAAGCTAGATTGGAATTGCCTTATTTATCTATTGTTTGGATTAGCTTTTAACCTCAGGGCCTATTTTTTTTTTTTTTTTTAAATTCCAGGGTAAGAATGCCAAGTTTAGTTTATCTGTACCTAGGGAGAATTATAGGACAAGATAGTTATTTTTTTTTAAAATATAAAATTTGATAAAGAATATTGATTTTAAGATAGATTCGTTAATTTCTTTGATTCTTTTTTTTTTTTCTGTTAACATATAAGTACTTGTTGTTAAGTTTATTAAAAGTAGTTATTATTCTTTTTTTTTTATTTAAGAAAAGAACATAGACCACTATTACAGTTACAATGTCCTCTATTTTGGATATCAATTTTCTAACTATTTTTTTCCTATGCAGAATTTTCATATTTGATAACATAAAAGATGGAAGCTTGAAGGAAAGTTTAAACGGTGAATTTAGAAATATAAAAAAATGCTTACAGGAGCTTCTCAATCACATATTTTCATGCATTGTTTTTTCAATATTAGGTTTTGTGTGTCTATTTAACCATGTTTATAGTTATTAGGCTTGTGAATTTCAATAAAAGCCCTAATTTGATTAACCAATTCCCCTAAATATAATAGTTGATCAGTCTTGGTATATTCGTTTGAAAACCTTACAATAGTGAGAGGTAACTATAAATAAAAATTTTCCTTAATGGATTTATTTTCTTGGAATAAAATGTGATACTAATTTAGGTGGTAAAAAAATATGATAGTTGACATGATTTGAAGTCGGGACTAATGACAAGAATACCATATGGAATAAAATAGACCTTTGCTTTGTTAAAAGAGGCCAATAGTCAGTGAAATGTACACATTCTCCCAGAGTTATAATTTTCTTTTGCGCAAATCATAAGTGAGATCGTGATATTTTTTTCAAAATGGATCCTTGTAATTAAGGTTGTTCTCATGATATTTGATCTTGATTTAAATCATATATTCTAAGTCAATTTATATGGCTTCTCTAAACTGTTGTAGCTTTTCCTATTGTATAATCAATCACTGACTTGCAAGGTCATTTGATTCCAGCAATGGTTCATGGTTTTGATCCTAGCACTCAAGTTGATTTTGATCTCTAGGTGAGGTTACTGATCCTGGTGCTGTAATAGTCATTGATAAACATGAATCTTGAAATCAATTTTGTTATTCAAGAATTTAAAAAATGAGTGGTGTTTAAATCTTGTTACTATATTCATAGGTTTTGAGTAGTCAACTAGATTGTTTTTATTATTTTTCTAATGTTGTAATCAATTGACACTATTTTTTCTTAATAATTTCTTATGGCTTTTTGCTTGTACCAATCATAAAGAGAATGCCTCTTTTTCATTTTTTCCTCCTTTTTAATTATTTTTCACTATTAGGTATATTAAATCTTGCATTGTATTTAAATTATAATGTTATATTGTTGTTTTCGACTTTATTTAACAAGCACGGAATTTCTTTTTGGAGGTAAATGACTTTAGTGATTAGTATTTAACAATGTAATGCTATAAGAGATTTTTGAGTAATTTTTGTAAATGAATTTTGGCTACTAATGTATATTTGTCTATTGAGCTTTCTACATCGGTTCTTGATAGAATCGATATAAAATATGCAATATTCTACATCAGTTATTGATAGAACCAATGTAAAATGACATATTCTACATCAGTTTTACCAAGAATTAATGTAGAATATTGCATATTTTACATCGATTCTCACTACTAGAAAAATTAAAATTAGAGAGGGAACAAATCCGTCACTAATTTTGATAAAATCCGTCACAAATCAATTAGTGACGGAAATGATTCCGTCACAAAATTTGGCGTCACAAAATATTTAGTGACGGATTATTTTTTCCGTCACAATTAGTGACGGAATTAAGGCATCACAAACAGTATAATTTCCGTCACTAATTTCTAATAATAAATGTTTAGAAATTAATAAAAATCCGTCGCAATTTGTGAGGGATTAAATCCCTCGCAATTTGTGAGGGATTAAATCCGTCACAAACTGTGATGACTTTAATTAAGTAGAATCCGTCACAATTTGCGAGGGATTTAATCCCTCGCAGTTTGTGACGGATT
>NW_017984706.1:114111-130307 GCF_000340665.2 Cajanus cajan
ATTTTTTTTTTGATTCAGTGACGAAATTTGTGACGGATTTTTAGAGACGGAATATATTCCGTCACAAAATCCGTCACAAAAGTCAATAAATTCTAGTCCGTCACAAAACTTAAAATTCCCTCACAAAATGCGTCACTATTAGCGATGCTATTTTTTCCGTCACAAAATTCGTCACAAATATTAATTTTTCTAGTAGTGTCTATTAATTACCGATGTAGAAATGATATTTTTTACATTAATTATTAAATCGATGTAGAATGTCTTATATTTTTTACATTGCCTTGATCTACATCGTTTCAAAAACCGATCTAAAATGCCTAAAAAAGTTGATGTAAAATATGTCTCTTGTAGTAAAAACTCAATTGTCTTACATCAACTGAAAATAAGATAATTAATAATATATAACTAGAGGACAACCCTCACATTATAAGTCTCACATTGACTAGAAATAAATTAATTCAAAAGTATATAAGTTAGAAATCCTTTCTTAAGTTTTTACTGAAAATAGTAAAATATATTAAATATCAATAAAAAACTGTCATAAAAACTCATACATTTTTCTCAATCATTATTAGGATCTTTAGTAACATGCAGAATAATTGTTAGTAAACATTTTATTGACACTACATATAATGAATAATGTGAAAATGTTGGTAAAATATTTGTAGCCATTTTTATTGTCACCACTACAAAAATGTTTCATTTTAGAATTAGTAAAAGCTGACTCTAAATAATAAAAACTGACATAACATTATATTTATTATGGATTATATTCGTCAATTTTTAGCTGGCTCTAAATAAGTTGACACAAATTTTTTGTGTTAGGTAAGTAGCCAAAAGTAATTTTTTATAGTTGATTTATTGTCAGTGTAGCCGACACTAACTTAATAATTTTATTTATTTTAGTTTTTTATTATTGGTTAAGTCGACACTACGTCGACACTAACTTAATAATTTTTTTTTAACTTTTATTGTCGACCTAGCCAACATAAAATTTATTTTATTTTTGCTTCATTTTCTTTTTCCAACTTACCGTTTATTTGTTCGTATTTTTTTAACATTGTCAAGACTCGATCTTGGACCCTTGATGTGTTAAGTTAACTTGATAACCAATTACATCACGACACATTAAGCGTATATAAGATTGAAAAATTATCTTTATCTCTCTCAAAGCATGTATAGTGTTAGAAAAGTCGACAATATATCTAAAGAAATAACGTCGAGTTTTCCAACACTAAACTTAATTTAAGTTAGTATCGAAAAAGCCGACACTATTCTTTACATATAGCGTCGACTTTTCTGCAATAATTTAAATTAAGTTAGTGTGAAAAAAGTCGACTCTATATCTTAAAATAGCGTTAGCTTTTCCGACAGTATTTGCGTCAGTTATTAGCAAACACTTATTTCCCTTAACTATTTCAATGTATTTTCGTAGTACACTAAAAGCAATATTAAATGTCACGAAAGGTCTATTTTCACTACTAGAATTTCTCTTATTATATGCGACATTTCTTGCGAATTTTTCTTAAAAATTTGCAGGAAATGTTGTTCCTACAACTTTTTCTGCAAAATTTTATCGGTAGGTAATACCTTTGTGGATAATATATTTTTGTGAATTTTAAAATTCGCAAAAAATTTTCCTGCGAATTTTTCTTGTAAAAAAATATTCGCAGGAAACTTTCCTGCGAATTTTTTTGCAAGAAATTTTGCAGGAATATTTCTTATGAAAAAAAGTAAAGAAATTACTACAAATTCTATTAATAATTCTTCAACTTTAAAATTCTCATAATGAACCGAAGCATTTGTTTCCATGCCTCCAACATGTGATACATAATCTTTTAAACTCTAAGATTGTAGATTATAAGCTTAACACGCAACCATACAAATCAACTTGTAAGGTAAGTGTTGCCACAACTTATATACTCTTTAATTGTTTTATTTTCAATCGATGTGAGACTTAAAGTTTTTTTTAAATATTAAACTTATAAATTTAAATATTTTTTTTTCCTAAAATTGGCAGGAAAATTCGCAAGAAAAGTTACCTGCAAAATTTTCCTACTATTTAGTAAACATTACTTGCAAATTTATTTTTGCAAGAAATCTGCAAGAAACAAAATAAAATTCTTATAATATTTTTCTATAAATTTTTACCATGGAAAAAAATTTCTATAATCATTAAAATTGTAGCAAAATTTGCAAAAATTTCTTGTAGATTATTTTTCATAAAAAAATTTGTAATAAATATGTGTAAATTATTTTTCACAAATAAATTCGTAAAAAAATTTTTCGAAATTATTATTGCAAGAAAATTTGCAAAAAAATTTCTGCAAATATTTTTTTTGTAGAAAAATTTGTAAGAAAATGACATTTTTCTAGTAGTGTTTGTTGTAGTATGAGAAATTGATATAGAAAGCGTCTCATAGAAACAATCTCTTTGTAATAGTGTATGTTAAATTTGTTGACTTTTATGATAATTATTTTAAAAGTTATACAAATAATGAATTTTTTGGTTGACGATGTAAGACCATTTATAACCTTAAAACAATAGGAAAAAAAGTCAAGGATGTTACACATATGAATCACATTTGTAAATATATCTATTAATTTTCCTATAAATGAAGTCTTTTTTTCTTGTAACCCATAAATTTCACACTTTCATTTTTAGCATTTCTAATAGAAAATCACTCCACGTGTCTATTGGGCCTGGCAAACACCAATGAACACAATCATTATATAATGTCATGTTCTGGCCTGACCAATGTCCATATCTATTTGGATGACCATCCGGTCTTAATAACATTGCTTGTGTGATGTCAAACAACATAAGCTTCAATCCTTTATTTATGCCTTTCTTCTTGGCAATTTTAAACTCCTCTAATTGAATCTTGTGTAACTCTAAGTCATGACCCTCTAACTTAGTTTCTTTACTCCTAAATGGTATAATTCTCGTACAATTTCCACCTTTATTCCACAACCCATTTTCAAAATGAGATGGAGAAAATGTTCTTAGAAATATGATACCCTTAAAATTTTCTAAACTATTGATGGCTTTAAATACAGTTCTAAAAGTCTTTCTATAGCCATAGTGCAAGTTTAAGTGAGTGACATTTTCTAAGTCACAATATTGACATCCAACAACTTTTTGTTTCTCATAAAAAACCATGGGCCCCAAGAACCACTGTCCTCCATTGATAATGACATAGTCAAACTCTTTAATTTGACTTGTCCATTTTTCATCAAACTCATCAAGGTAAACATTGAAGAGGACACTATTTGAATCTGCTTTTTTAGCTCTAACCAGGTGAGGTGTCCAAAAGTTAGCCATAGTGAAGTTGTAGCTTGAGTACTTCCATTGTTTGAAGGAAAAGTCATTCATGTAGGATACATCAACGGGCCACTCCACCTAGAAAGTTAGGAAGGATTAAGGTTTAACAATTTAGACCATAAATAATATAAGAAGTAACAATGTGCACAAACACGCATTTATGAGAAGATTAACATGTTTGTCTACAACCAAAAGCTCCAAATCTTCGGATTTTATCTGGATAAAGAGTTCAAACCGACGATATATAGTAGTTTTTGGCACAAATTATAATGATGTTTAATAGTGTGAAAAAGTAATATCATATTAATCAAAATAATAAATGACATCTAGTTAAGTGTATATTATTTTTATTTTATTTTAAAATTAATTGAGATATCATATAAGATTGATAGTTAACTTAATAGTATGACAAAATTAAATAATTAAAAATAATTGACTCTAAGTAAAAGAAATATAAAATCTCAAAAATTAATGAAAAACAAATTATAATTGTACAAAATTATATTTTATCCATAAAATAAAAATAAAAAAAATATAAACAAGTTCATTTTTATGATTCTACATCCAAAAATTGCTTTAACTAATAATTGTAAAGTATTTAATTTAAACATCAGGAACAATGTCAATTTTAGAGCACTACCATATAAAGTAAGGACAAAATTTTTAAGAAAATAAAATTAATAATCATCATCATATCTCATATATAAAAAATAAAATAAAACATAAATATAAAAAGAAACATTAATGAATTTAATACATAAAATTAGAAAATAAAAAATATAATAGTTTTAAATATACATTAATAATTTAATTAAAATGAGAAAGTATATCATATACCTTCACTATAACGCAGGTTCGTAACTAGCTAAACCTTCACCTTTTGATCCACTAATTTATGACACTATGACTCAGAAAGAAGTAAAGAAAAGGTTGAACTTATTTCATATATATATATATATATATATATATATATATTTTAAAAAGAGTTGACTGTTTCATGAAGTTTAGAGACATGGAGAACATAGTAATCAGATACCAAATTACATACCACCCGAAAGCAGTATTGATATCAGAAAATCACGGTGAAAAATGACAAAAATATGATAATATAATAATTTTGGAGCCAGATATAGAATCTAAATCCTGAAAAAAGTAGAAGAATTACCCTTGATAGGAGGCAAATCATTGACTGCATGTGATTTCTGCTCAAGGAGTCTCCAACAAAAGCCATAGATTTCCCCCTCACAATTTCTAGGAACTGAAAGGGGTTGAAGATGGGAAGTTCACACTCATTAGGCTTCCACCTCCACTTCATGAACTCAGTGTCAGGCCTCCCATACTTCATGCAATTTTGGTGCTCATGAATTGCCCAACATGTTGTGTTTGTGTAATATGGTGCCTCTGGATTTGGCACCCATTCCCCACTGAAAATGTCACACTTCTTCTTCACAGATGTTGAGGGCAAGATTTCTGGCTCCTTCACATCATGAAAAGCAAAAGATGGAAGCTTATTATGTTTATTGATCTTCAACAGTGGAGAGTAATTGAACAAAGAATAAGACCGGAATTTGGTGACACAAAATACAAGTAAGATTATGAATGCTAGAATAGTTACTTTTGCAGTCATTGTTTGTTTCGTGCTTTTGTTCCCACATAGAACTAAAATATGTAGGAACTTCATCTTGGAAAAAGGAGAAGAAAAAGGAATAAAGGAGGAAGGAAATAATGTAGGGGAATAGAAGTAGCTTGGCTAATATATAAGAGAAGTGTTAGTAAAACTCTCATTTTTCATTAGGTAGAATTTATTAAAAAATTATAAATTTAAGAAAAAAGTTATTAAATAGAATGTAAAATTTACTAAATTTTGTATTTTTTAATTAACAAATTACAACCAGTTAGAGTGTGTTTAAAAGAGTCTGTTAGAGAGTGTGTTATTATAATTTCTTAATATATAACTTAAACTTGTGTCCAACTTGTTTTAATCACATTTTTTTTATTTACATAATTCAAATTCAAAACTTTATTTAAAAAAATCAAGTCCAATACTACTTAGACCAACACATATTAACATGTAGGTTTTGATGAAGTATAGATGGTCATTTTAATTTAATTACTTTTTATTGGTTGAGGTTCCCTAATATATATAGTAAAGTCTCATCTTTTAATCACCTATTATTTATTTATTTATTTATAAGATTTGAACTCAAAACTTTATTTAAAGAAATTAAATTTAGTACTACTTACACCAACACATATTAACGGGTGGGTTTTGATAAAGTATAAATAATCAATTTGCTTTAATTACTTTCTGTTGGTTGAGGTTCCCTACTTTTTAAGCCATCATAAAAATTAAATATTGTATCATAATAGTTTAGCATTCATAATATTCTCGTGGTTTTGTACAATGTTTATTCTTTTTATAAAATACATTTTTTGATTGACAAGCACGATGGCTTCAGTTTTGCTTTTACATATGCATAAGCAATGGTCCATGTGCTTGCTTCATCACACTTTAAAAATATGTACTTACAAAATCAATGGACCTTGTGACAGCTAGCCAATTCATCAACAGCCAAGTCTGATTAATAAAAGATGTTAAGAACTACCAATTATGGAAAATAGAAAATGCAGTTTTTTTGGCTTATTATCAAATGTCATGCTTCGTTTTCAAGAAAAGCTGTCACATCTTTTTATTTTTCTTTTGTTTAAACTGCTGACAGAAGAATATACCTCCAGAGATATTTGATTCATGTGAGCTTTCTCATAGGAGAAATAGGAAGCAAGCAAAATGAATTTAATATTTAATATGCATGGACTAATAAAGATGATTTATAACAATTCAGTTTATTAACGAATCTTTAGCCTTTTCCAAGAAAAAGAACACAGAGATGATTTATCGCATGGTTTTACCACACTATAAATTCGAACCAATAGCTATTGCATAGCAGCTTATATAAATATAATCTTTATTCTAATATTTGGTTAGGATTAACTTTTCAAGTTTCATTCGTTTTTTCAACCAAACATTCTCAAGATCTACCATATTATTGCTAAATCACCTTCATTAATTCGTTATATGTCCCAGTCTTGATAAAACAACGCTATTCATATTGATATATATGCTCGCGTATACATTGGGATTTTTTTTTTATTTTTTATTTCTCTTTTCATGTAATTAAGCAGGTAGCTAGATCTCTTGGTCAAGGAGTGTATTCATACTAATTGATAAATCAGTCTGCTTTCAAAGCATGGCTACGTTTACAGAGTGTATTTTAATTTGTATACGTTGTTTATAAAAGGAAAATCATTATCCAATTTTGATTAATCTGTATTTTTATAGAATATACAATTGTAAAAGCCAAATGATTATGTTACAACTCTAACAAAAACAAAATGCTTTTTGTCTTGACCCTTCTTGTAATACATATTATTACATATAATCATATCAAATAGTTAATGCTGGATTCCATCCATAACCAAGTTATACATTCATAGATATAAGTTATTATTTTTATGTATGTTTTGATTAACATGTTTTTTTTGGTGTCTCTTGTGAGTTGTATCAATAATGTGATCACCTATTTATCTTTATTATATTAATTATAGAGGTAGTTTTTTAAATATTACTTTACCAAGTGTTTTAGTGTAACTTTTAATATATATATATATATATATATATATATATATATATATATATATATATATATTTTTTTATAATATTATATATATTAATTTATATTATTATTATTATTACATAAGGAGAAAACAAAATTATCATGGTTATTTACTTTTAAGTCATGTCATGATATTTTTACAAGTTATTGGGCCATTTTCTTTCCCGAGTCATTTTCAATTGTTCTCCTCTAATCAACCCATGCATCTCTAATGAGAAAACCTTCTTGAAGAAACTTGAACATTACCGAGCGACGACCTTGAGTAGTAGTGTGTATGCTTTTGTTAAAACTCCTTCGTTATATATCTTCATCTATTTGAAAATGAGTCATTTTCTTTCACGAGTCATTTTCAATCGTTCTCCTCTAATCAACCCATGCATCTCTAATGAGAAAACCTTCTTGAAGAAACCTGAACATTACCGAGCGGCGACCTTGAGTAGTAGTAGTGTGTATGCTTTTGTTAAAACTCCTTAATTATATCACTACAACACAAATGATATTTAGCAGCATTTAAAAAAGTTACTTAATTATGTATAAATGTTGCTAATTTGTTTTAGGAACATATTATCAAATGTTGTATATAATCCATGTTGCTAAAGACTTTTAGTAACATTTTTGCATAATTAGGTAACATTTTTTAAATGTTATCAAAGTAGTATTTTTGTAACATTTTAATGATGTTGCCAAGATTTTTTTAATCTTATAAAATAATAATTAATTTTAATTTAAATATTACTATCAATTATTATATTTCTATGTCTCCTAAACTTCTAGGAATTCCTTAAGTTTTTAGGGAAATACATTTTAGTTAGTTACTACTAATTGTATATAGAATATCAAATTTCATTTATCTTAAATATAACTATATGAGTATATATACTCTTTATGAGTCATTAATCTATTCGATGTGGGACTTTAATTATGGGTTACAATTAGATATAAGAGAAATATATTTTTTTTACTCGATGTGGGACTTTGATTTTAGAAGTTATAGTAACATTTTTCAAAAATATGTTGCAAAATAACTTATCTAAATTTTTTTTACTCGATATGGGACTTTGATTTTGAAAACAATTGGAAAGAATAATATTGAAATACAAAATATTACTCTATCTATAATGACATTTTTCAAAAAATGTTACAAAATAACATATTTATATAATATATAGTAACATTTTAACAAATGTAAACAAGAAAATGTTGCTAAAGGATTAAAATCTAGTAGTGTATATCTTCATCTATTTGAAAAGGGTGAAGGTTCACTATGATGCACTGATTTAATCATTATGAAAATCCTGAAAGCTGGTGAGTTCATTTTTCTTACTTTTCCCCATTTTGAATCCCATCTTGATTCGTCTAAGTTATTTTTCCTTCTTATTTTCATACTAAAATCTTGGCTTGAATTCATATTCATGAATGGTTGGCAATCAGAGTAAATCAAATTAAAGTAACAATAAAATTGATACAAGAACATGATTTAGAATCCTTTTTGGCCCCCATTCACTACAAGGAAAATGATAAATTTCGACGGACATATTGCGACGGTTATCTAGAAACCGTCGTCGCTTTGATATTGCGACCCTTCATATGATAGTTTTTCAAAACCGTCGCAAAATTGTTCAACATTGCGACGGTTTATCGTAAACCGTCACAAAATTTGTTTAACATTGCGCCAGTTAATCATAAACAGTCGCAAATTTTTTTTAACATTGAGACAGTTAGTATAAACTGTCGCAAACTTTTCAGCATTGCGATGGTTTACTATAAACCGTCGCAATCTAATTATTAGACACTATTTAATATATATATAAAAAGAGGGATCCATTATGATTATCCATCGATTTGAATTTATGAAATGAAGTGAACCAATCCTTCTTCTATATATATATAGATAGAGAGAGAAAGAGAAGAGAGATCTGTTTACTTCAAGACTAAGTTAATCTAAATTTATTCCGTTCGATAACTCATGTTCTATATCAAATTTTAATGTTTCAATCGTTAAATTTTAAATTCTTAATATATAGATTAAATTTGTAAAATTTTAAAAAATTTGAAAACTACTTGATATTTTGTTTCATTAATTAAAATCAACATATAAAATATTTTTATGATTATCCGTTAATTTAAATAATGAAACAAAGTATCTAATGATTTTTAAAATTTTAAAAATTTATAAATTTGATCTATGTATTAAAAATTTTAAATTCAACGATTTTATCATTGAAATTTGATGTAAAATATGAGTTATTGAACGGAATAAGTAAGTAGATTTATTCTTGAAATAAACATATCGTTTTGAGAGAGAGAATAAGAAAGAATTGGCCAGAGATTGACACAGGGAAGACTGTGAAGCATATTGGTTTAACGTAGAATAAGTGGTTGGTAGATTATTATATAATAACGGTTTTGGTTCGTTTATATTTCAGACGGTTCAAACTTTAAAAATATTGAGTGCATGCTATTCAGTGAAAGCCTGTTATAGGGTGATCTAGAGGAATTTAATGGCTCTCATGCTCTTTCTTAACTTGGAAGGTTTGTATATATCTAGCAGTTTAATTGGTTGTGCTACAACCATACGGTGGAAGTTAAAGAAATCTTTATCCGGCCAAAAAAGATAATATCACGTGAGCTGGCGACTTCTGTTTTATTAGGAACGCTTATGTGTTGCCTTTTTTGGGCCCCCAACATTTAGATCATTTTAATAGATTTGCCTAGATTGTTAAGGGCTCTTGTTTGTGTAATAAAACAAAATCATCACTGGCAGCCTTATCTATGATTTGGTAATGTAGGATTTCAGTCATAAAATATTTTTGCGAATTGTCCTATATTAGCCAGACTATATATAATTCCCATGATGCATTAGCTTATAACTGTATTAAAATTTAATGGTTGATTAGCATGGTTGAATGTGCCGATAATGCACCAATAAGAGCCCAGGAAAAAAGATATCTGAATTGAAATGACACAATAGGTTGCTTTTATTTTGTGAATTTACATTATGATAACTTCCCTAAATGTTCCCGTCATTAATGGCTGCACTGTACTTCTTTCCATAGAGAAGGAAAATACTGAGAGCAAGAGTTACTGTTCAATTTTGAGTTTATAAAAAAATCACTTTTTCGAAAGCTTACAATAAAAGAAAAAGTGTCTTAGTATCTTCTATTATGCAGATCGTGTCCAAATTTAGTAAACAATTCTGCAAAGAACTGTTGGCATGTTGCTGTGGTAGGGCATCTATATTAGATTGGTTTGCTTCATATATTTTCTTAAAACTTTGTACTTTTGATAACATGTTCGAATAGTTCATCGTTGTCCATATTTTGATTGGAAGTTTATACACATTTTAATATGATTTGTGTCGCTTTGTGGTTTGTCTTTTGCTTATGCAGTTCTCACAGGTAGGCGCCTGTGTAGTTTGCCGTGGTCGAGAACCAGAGGATCTCCTTGAGAGTTGTGATGTTTGCCGGTTTCGAAAGATCCATTCCTATTGCATGGACCCTCCTCTACGGCCATGGACTTGCACTCCCTGCAAGGAACTTAGGAATGTTTATCGTAGTAACCACTCATATTAGTGTGCATCTTTTTATTCAGTGCAACTCTTTGGAGTCCCAACCATGTCACCTGATGAAATCCATTGTGATATGCTGCAAATCTAAATCCAAACTCTACTCGTTGCATTTTTAAATGACTTAATTCTCAACAATAAAACTATGAAAATGTTAACTATGATTGGATTGCTAAGTTAATTATCATAGCTTTTTTAAACATTTTTTAATTAAATTTGATTTGATTTTGTTTTAGTGTTCATTTCGGAGTAATCCAATCCTTAGATTTAGCGTGATGAGTTGAAAGTGTTTAATTGAGTTTCATTCTAGAATTCTATAAGATGATAAAGTGAGTCAATTCATTTAAAATAAAATGAGACAAATTGATTTATCAAAAAGTGGGACACTATAAGTTAGTCCATCAAATAAAATGGATTGAAAAATGCAAATCACACTAAAAATTTTAAATTCAACGATTTTATCATTGAAATTTGATGTAAAATATGAGTTATTGAACGGAATAAGTAAGTAGATTTATTCTTGAAATAAACATATCGTTTTGAGAGAGAGAATAAGAAAGAATTGGCCAGAGATTGACACAGGGAAGACTGTGAAGCATATTGGTTTAACGTAGAATAAGTGGTTGGTAGATTATTATATAATAACGGTTTTGGTTCGTTTATATTTCAGACGGCCATTATGATTATCCATCGATTTGAATTTATGAAATGAAGTGAACCAATCCTTCTTCTATATATATATAGATAGAGAGAGAAAGAGAAGAGAGATCTGTTTACTTCAAGACTAAGTTAATCTAAATTTATTCCGTTCGATAACTCATGTTCTATATCAAATTTTAATGTTTCAATCGTTAAATTTTAAATTCTTAATATATAGATTAAATTTGTAAAATTTTAAAAAATTTGAAAACTACTTGATATTTTGTTTCATTAATTAAAATCAACATATAAAATATTTTTATGATTATCCGTTAATTTAAATAATGAAACAAAGTATCTAATGATTTTTAAAATTTTAAAAATTTATAAATTTGATCTATGTATTAAAAATTTTAAATTCAACGATTTTATCATTGAAATTTGATGTAAAATATGAGTTATTGAACGGAATAAGTAAGTAGATGTAAAAAAAGGGTGGTAATATTAATTTAGAGGCAGTTGGTGCGACAGTTAATGAAAGGGTCGCAATGTTAATATAGAGGCAGTTAGTGCGTCAGGTGCTTCAGGGGTCGCAATTCCAATTTTGCGACAGTTTGTGCAATGGTTCTGATAACCGTCGCAAAATTCCCTTGTGACAGACAATTCTGCGACGGTTCCCAAACTGTCGCAATGTTGTCTTTGCGGCGGTTCTAACCGTCGCAATGTAGGTCATATATAACCGTCGTAAAATCGTCATTTTTTTGTAGTGATTCATATATGTTCTTACCTGAATTTGCAAGCATTTCAACAACGAGATTAACGTTCTAGTTGTTCCAATATCTATTATGGTGGGAGCACTACAAAGACACTCTGATGCTCAAGTTAGAGAAAAAAATTAGGTTCATAATGAGATTAAGGAGTTTAGGATACCTAGTGCCTTAGATATAAGTGGTTTAATAGTGTTGCATGATTTATGAGGTACTCTTGCATGATATCTACAGATACATTACTATCATTGTGCATGGTACTTAATGGCAATGATATTACCTTTGAAGTATTGTTCTTTAATGTATTTTGAAATTCCTAGATATATGGTGTAGGGGTTGTTCCTTAACTAGTGTCTAGGTGACGACAAGCTATTGGATCGAGCTCTTATCACTAGGAAAAAAGCTATAATTGATAATCAGGATGTAACTCTTTTTAGTTAACTGTAGCAACCCAAGTGCCACATGTTTCGATTATGACTTGACCCACTCAGGCCTCCACCACAAAAAGTTGATGCAACCTAGAAAACAATCTCCCCCTTAGCAATTATTCCTATTGGGAATTGAACACGCGACCTTGGTTCTGATATCAATTGTTGGATCGAGCGATTACCATTAGGCCAAAAGCTATAGTTAATAATCAGGATACAACTCTTTCTACTTAATCGTAGCAACCCAAGTACCACGTGTCTCGACTGTGACTTGACCCATTTAGGCCTTTTCCACGAGACAATTTGATGGAAACCTAATCTCCAAGGATCCCTTTGGAAGAGGTAAGACCAAGAAGGGTGAAGGTTGATCCATAGAAGAGCACTCACACTTAAAGACCATTGGGCCATTAACTAGGTCCATGGTTAGGAGGCTAAAATAGGCTTCTATAGAGTAGGTGCTTCTTAGACCTATGCTTTTCATGAGCATTAAGTATGATTCCTCTTATTAGTCCCTTAATCTCCATAGTATATACATTGTATGTGTAATATTCTTAAACTCAGTAGTATAATATTATGAAAATTTCTAGTTATTATTTTATTAAGAATAATAATTTTAAATAAACTCTAACAAAATATTCTGAATTTTATTTATTTTTAGAATAATGATTTTAAATTTTTATTTTTATCAACTCATATTAGTGTGCATCTTTTTATTCAGTGCAACTCTTTGGAGTCCCAACCATGTCACCTGATGAAATCCATTGTGATATGCTGCAAATCTAAATCCAAACTCTACTCGTTGCATTTTTAAATGACTTAATTCTCAACAATAAAACTATGAAAATGTTAACTATGATTGGATTGCTAAGTTAATTATCATAGCTTTTTTAAACATTTTTTAATTAAATTTGATTTGATTTTGTTTTAGTGTTCATTTCGGAGTAATCCAATCCTTAGATTTAGCGTGATGAGTTGAAAGTGTTTAATTGAGTTTCATTCTAGAATTCTATAAGATGATAAAGTGAGTCAATTCATTTAAAATAAAATGAGACAAATTGATTTATCAAAAAGTGGGACACTATAAGTTAGTCCATCAAATAAAATGGATTGAAAAATGCAAATCACACTTATCACAGTGATGAATTTGCAAGTTGACTTATTTAATAAATTGGTGGGTTAAAAATAATAAATTGACAAGTTGATATATTTTTTATTTATCTAATTCTTTTACAAAAATTTCAATTGAAATATTTTAATATATATTATCATTTTAACTTATATTTATTATTATTTGTAAAACTAACTATAAGTGTTATATTTTTCATGAAACGGAATAAAGTAATATATATATATATATTATTAAAATATTTATATATGAAAATGTATTATTAAAAAATGTGATGGTATTCTTAATATATTTTTTTTACGTAAATATATTTATTATAAATATATTTATAATCAACTATAATATAATTGTGATATCTTGGACTTGTCTTGTTGTTATTTTGCATGGATTTATGAAAATAAATATTGTTCTATGGCCATAGAAGATAAAGTTTGAATTATTTGTAGCTGGAGGTTTGACCTTGGGGATTTAAATGAGTAAGGAATGAAGGTGAAATATGAAATATCCTTTTATTGGTTGATATGTTAATGCTCATTTATCCTTACTAGTCACTACAAGTTTAATTCAAATTTTAATGTTATATATATATATGTATATATATATTTTTAGTATTAATTATTGCTACGCATGTCATATAAATATTTATTTAATAAGTGTTCTCACTCCTTATTTCTTGTTGTGAAAAATTTAATATATCATAAAATAGATGGATCTACCGGCCATCCCAGGTCCTTTCACAGTAGTGATCACTGCCGTCTTTCCCGGGGGTAATTGGGGAATAGATGTTATTTCCAACTCTGTCATGTTCCAAGGCATCGGACTGTCTTCGTTCATTTTTTTTCCCGAGCAAGAAAATCCTACCATCATAGATGGACCTATTATAGTGACTTTCTATTTACCACCGGCAAATCATACAAATCCTATTGTGAACTTATTTCCACCACCAATGTAAATACTATCGTAGTAGCAGTGTGAAATAACAAAATATATATATAAAATAGGTAATGTGTGTACTCTCAATAATGGTCGAATAATATGTATGAAAATATTAAAAATAATAATGTAAGATATATGAGTAATTTATAATTATATACATATTTTTGTAAATATTTTAAGATCTTTATAAATTATTTATGTGTATGTGAGTTTTAAAAAAAAATCTCTTTTATTATCATAAATTAAACTCTTCAAACTTTCGATATAACTTTATAAAGAACTAAAATAATGGTTTAATCTTTTAAATTTGACGTTTTTATCAGGCCTTTAAAAAAAATTATGTTTGTTTAATGATATTAAGAAGTGGCTGCAATGATTGCATTCGATTGATGATTCTTGTGATTTGGAGAATATATGCTTAATTTAAACTTTAAAGTTTTTCTTTGGCCTTGGTTGTTAACGTTTCTATTTTATTAATTCTCTCTTCCTTTGGACGAATGGAGGGTGTTAAATAAGAAGCATCCTTAGCATAGTAAATTGAATGGAATTGAGTCAACGAATGAGTGAGTGTTCTAAGGAGCTTTCTTTCCACTCCAAATTCTAACCCTAAGTGATATTTCTTTCTATATCGAAAAATAAATAATAAAAAAATTCACTATAAACGTATAAAATTAGGATTAATATGTATATTTTAGACGTTACATTTTAATGGTATCAGAGCAACGTTCCATGTGTAACTTAGGGAAATGTGCTAACCATGTTTTTAGTATGATAAACTAATCTATAAAATTTCAGATGGCATGAAGGAGAAATAACGAACTGACAGAGGCTGTACAAGCTATTAAGGATATGGCCGCAGCCTTATTAAGAAATCAACGACCGGAAAGAATGGGGCACTACAAGAAAAATACAAAATAGCGACCGAAATTTATCGGTCGCTATTTTGCGACCGAATTAACGACCGATTAATGTAGCGACCGATTTAGCGACCGAATTTTATCAGTCACTATTTTGCGACTGAATTAGCGACGGGTTACAGTGGTAGCAAGAAAATCAGTCGCTAAATCAGTCGCTGTTTAATTTTGTTTCATGAAAACATAGTTTGCGATGGAATTAGCGACTAATTTTGAAAAAATTATCAAAAAATTGCGACCGAATTAAATTCGGTCGCTAATACTAAACTTTTGAAATTTTTAGCGACCGATTAAATTTCGGTAGCTAAACAATACAAACAAACTTAGCGACCGAATTAAAATCAGTCGCTAAATTTTTTTATAATCTTTTGATTTAAAATAAGATATGTTTTGATTATAAAATATAATAAATAAATTCTAAAATCTGTAGCAATTTTTTTATAAAAATATTTAATATCAGAATATTTATTATAATTTTAGTTATGATTTTTATAATCTTTTAATTTAATGCTGGATTTGTTTTGATTATAATATTTTAATGTGTTTTATTTGAAATATCAGTTAAAATATTTTATTATCTTTTCATTTTAATTTATTGTAAAATAATTAGAATATTTTATAAATAGGCCAAGGAGGGATCAAGTCAGTAACGAGAGTGAGCAGAAAAGAAATAGCGCACGAGAGTGAGACTGAAAAAGGAGAAAGAGAGGGTAGAGAAGGGTAGTAAAATTTTCTTTGTGGTTAACTTGTGATAATTCTACGTTCTAAGGTAAGGGGGAGGAAAACTTTGTTTCTTTAAATTTTATTTACTACTATGTTTAT